>PVIJ01004144.1:0-122244 GCA_004024925.1 Scalopus aquaticus | reverse complement strand
GGTGCTGGGAAAACTGGACAGCCACATGCAAAAAAATGAAGCTAGACTACTACCTCACACCCTGCACAAAAGTCAACTCAAAATGGATAAAAGACCTGGATGTAAGACCTGAAACCATAAAATGTATAGAAGAAAATATAGGCAAAACTCTACATGACATACATCTCAGCAAAATCTTGAAAGACACATTCCTCAAAGCGAAGGAAGTGAAAGACAAGATAAACAGATGGGATTACATCAAAATAAAAAGCTTCTGTACAGCAAAAGAGACATTAACCAAAACTAACAGACACCCTACCAACTGGGAAAAGATTTTTGCACACAATACATCTGATAAAGGACTGATAACAAAAATTTACAAGGAACTCACACAAGTCAACAAAAACAAAGCCAATAATCCAGTCAAAAAATGGGCAGAAGAGCTCAAAAGACACTTCTCCAAAGAAGAAAAGCAAATGGCCAACAGATACATGAAAAAATGCTCAACATCACTTGTAATCAAGGAAATGCAAATCAAAACCACTATGAGATACCACCTCACACCTGAGAGGATGGCACGCATTAAAAATTCAGGCAACAACAAATGCTGGAAAGGATGTGGAGAAAAAGGAACTCTTCTTCACTGCTGGTGGGGATGTGAACTGGTCCAACCACTATGGAAAGCTGTATGGCGATTCCTCAAACTGCTAAACATGGAGCTTCCATATGACCCAGCAATACCACTTTTGGGAATTTACCCAAAGGACACAAAAACACTAATCCGAAAGGATACATGCACCCATATGTTCATTGCGGCACTGTTCACAATAGCAAAGGTATGGAAGCAACCCAGATGTCCAAAAATAGATGATTGGATCAAGAAGATGTAGTACATATACAGAATGGAATACTATTCATCATGGAAAGAAGATAAACACATGCAATTTGCCGCAACATAGATGGAATTAGAGGGACTCATACTCAGTGAAATAAGCCAGAAAGAAAAAGAAAATATCGAATGGTTTCACTTATAACAGGACTATAGGGAGGCCAGGTGGGAGAGAGACACTCAGAAGTGGGGGAGGGGTAGGATAAGGGCACAAAATGGAAGAGAGGAGAATACAGGGGACCATGGAGATGTATCACGGGTGAATTGGTGGTGGGTTGCCCAAGGGGAATACAAAATATAAAAGATATAAATAACAATTAAAAAAAATCTGAAAAAAAAAAGATAAGAAGCAAGTTTTGGAATTGATGTGGAGAGGAGAGGAATGTTAATTGGTGCAGCCATTATGGAAATCAGTATGAAGATTTCTCAAAAAAATGCAAAGTTCCTTATTATCCAGTATAAATAAATTTATTTAACAAATCCCCAATTCAAGCATGCAAAACAAAATCCTGTTCAAATAGTTGGCAAGAGTTTATCATAATGATACTTTTACTTAAACCTGGAGATAGTTTTTTCTGATGTAAAATTGTATAACACACATAAAAACAGGTAACTTTTATATTTTTTGATCCAGTTACTTTATTTCTAGAAATCTTACAGTGAGAGATGCAAACAAAATATAATTATTATTTATACCATAGTACTTATATAATAAAACTTAAATAATCTGTCAGAGGACTGGGAAATTGTTAAATAAATTATGGTAAACATTGTTTGGAATTTTTTTTGTTAAACTGCATTTAATGTTATAAGAAAACACTTTCAATATCATTTTCCATGAAAAGTATACAGAATTGTAGATCTATATGATCTATAATTCGTTTAAAAAGTCAACAAACAGCAAAAAGTGAAGGCACACAAGGGAAATATGAATTATCAATATTTATCTAATAGTGATGGAATAACAAATGATTTCTAGAATGTTTTGCTATAATTATCAAATTGGGAGCAAGAATAGCTACTGCTTCCAAATCATAATGAGTCACTTCTTTAATCTCTTTCTAAATTAATACATCTTGTAAGAAAATTTTTAAAAGATCTATTTCTTTATGAATACAAGAGTTCGGGTGTAGGCCAGAGGTGTTGGGGCTTGAGAGGATTCACCAGAGACAAGGTGGGGAGTAGAACAGGTGAATCTACTGAAATGCACTGATGAGGGGAGCAGCGGGCAAGACAGAAGTGGTCTGCTGTGCCATGTGGGTCAGCTCCCTGGCCTGGGATCAAACTCATGCTGCAGTGAGAATTATGATTTTTATTTTCTAACTTGACAGAATCTTATCTCTTTGTTGGTCTCTATATTGCTCACTTCTAGCTATGTTTGAGATACTGGGATGGATTTCTGTATGAAAGTGCATAAAGGTGTTAAAGGAAGTATTCTAAGAATTATGAGGATTAAATGAGATAATAAGTGAAAAAAGCCTAACAGTTTCCCAGAACAAGTGAATATCTAGCCCTTATTATTGCTGCTGTGTTTTTATGTTACAGGATGAAAGTTTGCAAATCACTTCTATTTTAGGACTCCAGCCAGGTTTCCATGTTACCAAAAGTCACGAAAGTCCTAGAGATAGAGTAGAAGATGATTTTACTTTGTTACTGATTTGTCTTAGATAGGAAGATTTTGAGGAAAGGGCAGACAAAGCAAATAGTAAATATTGTTTTAAGGGCTATCTGTCTACATTATGGACAGTCAGATGCACAGTCTGGAGCAATCCTTTAGACAGAACCAGAGATGCTTGGAAATGGTTACTCTTTTGCAATTTAGTCTCATAACCTATTTACCACCACCTGCTTCCCCTACCCCTTTCCATTGGATAGCTGATTCCATATGTCAACTTGCAGAAAAATGGCCTGGAAAATGTTAAATTCTAGATTTGGGTGGTATTTTGGAGAGCTCCTCATAGGAAAGTCAGTTACATGGCCAATCAATTTGCAGGTTGACACTTGAGAATTTTGCATTTTTTGAATCGTGATATATTGTGTAACATATCATGTAATTCTGCAGTGTTTCTTTTCTCTTACTGGTTTGTCCAATAGTTTGGCATCTAGGATAACATGCAGTTGCTAGATGAAAATAGAATTATGTTACAGAAGAGACAAAAGATTTAGCAAATGTGATTTTATATGCCAAAAAATTCCATAGTGGCTTTCTATCATAAGTGTCTTTGAAGGAAATATGATAAATTTGAATATGATTTTGGTCTTCCCTAAACAACTAAAACAAGACAAGCTAAAAAAAAAAAAGACTTATAAAAAGGCAAAAGCTAGCATAAGACAGTCCCATCTCTTTGGATAATATTAATGTGTTCTTGTTGGGACATTTGTAATAGTGACATCTCCTGGTTCCTTCCTGCATTTGGAAGGTTACAGATAGGGATTCATAAGGAATGATCATGATCAAAATCTATTTGGTCTCCAAAGTATGTCCAGGAGAAATTGTAGTTGTTTATATTTTTCTCATCTTACCCGTCTTCTATAAATGCAGATAATAATCATATTATGTTGCTGGTTAACTCATTTTGGTTACATTCTCTAGGTGTCTAGCCGTTTTGTCCCTCTTGAGTCCTCCGTTCTCACCTGAGAAACTAAATTCCATAAGACTAATTCTACTGGTTAGCTTTGGACCCTAGCCTTGTTGCACTCAACAGAAACATATTGAATAAATAAAGAATAAAGAATGAATGAACAAAGAGATTGTCTCATCCATCCATCTGAAGGCTGCTGCTGTCTAAGTAAGAAGTGTCAGCTTTTGTTACTGTGCTTTGGAATATGATCACTTAAGTTCTGTATCACCTAGGGTTTGTCAAATACTCATGGTAAAAATAAATTTGAGCTGAAGTTATAATCTGTTAATGTGTGGAAGAGTTGATAAACCTAAGAAAACATGGCAGCATACCACAATGGAGGAATATGAATTTAAAGAGTCTTCTATTTTACCTGAAGTGGTATTTTATTAATTTTAGGTAGACTCTGATCCATGTTGTTCACCCTAGAGGAAATATACATGTGTGTGCATGCTCAAGTGTGCCTGTGCACACACAATACAAAGAGGTATAATTAAAGAGCCAACAGTGACAATAAGATGGAAATATAAAAGATATCCAATTTGACAGAAAGAAGGCAGACAAGAAGAAGACAAACAGAAAATAGATGGCACAAATTTTAAAAGAATATCCAGTTGTTACATTTAAAACCAACTATCTTGGGTCTCCCTGGTGACACAACAGGTTAAGAGCAGCGCTGTGGGGCTGTCTGGAGCCATTGATGCACGAGTTCGATACCCGGCCAGGGAGCTTCCCACATGGAGCAGCAAACCTCTCCTGCCTCTCCCGCTGCTCCCCTCAGCAGTGTACTTCAGTCCATCTGCCTGTTCTGCTCCCCATTTTGTCTCTGGTGAATCCTCTCACCACCTCACACCTCTGGTCTACACGCTGGCTTGTATGCATAAATAAATACATCTTAAAAAAAAAACCTACTATCTTTACATTAGATGTTAATGAACTTAATACCCCCACTAAAACACAGTGTCAATATGAATAAAACAAAATAATACTCAATTATCTGGTGACTACTAAATATACACTTTCAATATGAAGACACAAATAGTTGAAAATAAAAGGACAAATATATGTCATACAAACACTAATTTTTAGAAAGCCAATGTGGCTGCAGTCATGAGACAAAGTAAACATTAAATGAGGAAGATTTAGAAAGGTAAAGAGGAATATTTCATAATGATAAAGGGGCAATTTATCAAGGATATGTAATAATAATATATTTTTACACAACTACTAACAATGAATAAAAGAATAGGAACCAAGGGCAGATTTTATTTTCTCCCAAAATAATATTATAAAAGGAATTAAACATATAGAAAACCTGGATCTTTTAGTGAACCCCCAATATAATACCATTAATACTTTGCGATGTTTGCTTTACCACATTTTTGTTTCTCCTTCTTTCTAACCATCAATTCACTAGGTGCACTGATTTTTGAAACTCTTTAGGGACTGTGTGTGTGTGTGTGTGTGTGTGTGTGTGTGTGTATTTATGTGCATGTGGTAGTGTGTTTGTTTTTGGAGAAGGACAATGTTCTGGGAACACTAATGACTATTTTTCAGGAGAATTTATGGTTTTGTTTATTTTTCTATTCTATAGGTTGAGATTCTGTTTAGATTTTTACCTGATGATAGAGTTCTGTTACTGAAACAAAATATCTGACAATGTCTGTTCAAGGGCATTGTGAGAGAAATACACCTTAACAATTTAATTTAGCATAATCCAGACATTAAAGTGGTCTTGATAACAGAGAGGGGTATACCCATTTTGGGGTGGCTTTTATGAGAACAGAGGTTATCTTCAATTTTGAATTCCCTTCAGATCCAGGACCACAATATACATTCACTACACCTTACAGAATGAATGAGCAAATGTTATTTTTTAAAATAATATTGTATTTTGTAGACCCACCTATGACACTATGGCACAAGTTAGACAGTTCTCCCCTGACTCCTGGTTATGTTGATTACCAAGTAATAATGGCACTGTTTGTTTTTTTTTTCTTCCAGAATTCCAGAAAACCATTTATTAATTAGAAAAGTAAATAAATTTCTCCCAGCTTAATCTAGCTATCTAATATTCCCCACTTCAGAAATGCCAAAACTGAACAACTGCTTTTTTGTTTGTTTGTTTATTTATTTATTTATGCATATAAGAACTGGGGTGTAGGCCAGAGGTGTGGGGGTTGATAGGATTCACCAGAGACAGAGTAGGGAGCAGAAAAGGTGGATCCACTGAAATCCACTGCTGAGGGTAGCAGCGGGCAAGACAGGAGAGGTCTGCTGCGCCATGTGGGTCAGTTCCATGGCCAGGGATTGAACTCACCCTGAAGTGACTGGCGATAGCTTGATATTATTGAAAACTTTAACCACTGCGCCACCAGGAAGGCCCCTGCTTGTTTTTAAATTAAAAGAAAATGTTGGACTCTAAGTGGTAATATCTAATATTTTCTATATCAGGACTTGTTTTTCTTTCAAGTTCATTCTGTGAAAAGGGAAGCCTTTGACAACTCATTTCATGTTTTCTGAAGTTCTATTTCTACTCGTCACATCCTCCAGCAGTCCCCGTGTATGCTGTGTGACCAGTAATGGAAACTTCTCTACACAGAATGTGATCAGAAGACTTGAAGAGCTTAAACCAACTGCCTGATCTTTGGGGACACGGCTAATAGTCATGTCCCACTTTAAAGAAAAGAGAAGAGACACAGAACATTAAGAGGTTGTTTAACGTGCCTCATTCATTCCATTCTTGCTAAAAAAGGTTAATGCCACGTATCTAGGCTGTTTTATATTCTGGGAAGTCTTATTTTTCACTCATTAAGAATGTGGTGCAGTTAGAAGATTTGTAGTCTTCCTCATTCCACACCCTAAAATTAACTCCAACTGCATTAAAACAATAAAGGTATAAAATCAAAGATTAGAAAATGAGAGTAAAAGGGATACTTATTCCAACTAGCATGGATATGTACCTTAAAAACTAAGGGCAAAAAGAAAAAATAATAAAAGAGTAGTAGATTTGACTCCATTAAAAATTAAAAAATCTATTTGTCAAAAACCAAAATACCAAAGAAAGAGAAATATGTGTAGTAAATATGAAGGAACGGGGTCAAGAGATCTTAACAAGATATGCCAATTGATAGCAATGTATGATACCAATAGTTAAATAGGACGTCAGGCATTCAGCCTTATCTATCTTAAAGCTCTCTTTTCCAGTCCTTTCCTGTCCAGTGGGAGAACTCAGTTGTCCAGGGTTTCTTCCTGATTCCTATTCCATCACTCCTACTTCTGAGTCCCAGCAGGAGTCTAACTTTACATCCCATTGCTTTCCCTGTCTGAGGATTCCTTCTAGCTCTTACTTAAAGTCTTTAATGATGTTTCTATGAACTCTCAAAATGTGGGATTTTCCTGCAACATCTTTCTGTGCCATTTGATATTAAGCATTGGTACTTCATACTCATTTTTACTGGAGTGGTAGTTGTTTCATTTCTAGAAAGAAAATGTGACATGTTCCCCTTATAAATTCCACTCTCTCTGAAAAATTGAATGCTTGAAATGTGTGTGTTTGTCTGTATTTGTTTGCTTAGCTATAGGGGAGTAATACTGGAAGTGATGGTGGGGAGGTCTTCCCCAGCATTACTACATTTTCTGATCTACTGGTAGCAGAAAAATGAGTTTGATGACCTGAGGAAACTGATGACAAAGTGAGCATATATTCTGAGCCACATTCCCATAAAGCACATTGAGTGATACTTTCACTATTACTCCTCTGTTCATTTACAGGGGTGGGCACATACGAGTGAGTTGTGCTTACATTCTGCTAATAACCACCTTTTATCTTGCTCCATTATATAGCTTCAGAGAAAACATACATAAGCTTTCATTTATTTATTCATTGACTCATTCATTCTTAAGAATTATTTAGGGACAACCTACTATGTTTGAGGCTCTGTAAAATATATAGAGTTTCAAGAAGTTTAAATCTTAGCACCTGTAGATATACTTAAAAATATTGGGTCATAAAGAGCTAAGTGTCACAAGAAAATTGAATGGAAATACACATTTTAAAATAATATAAACAGAGGCTTATTGCCCTGCAACACAGTGTAAACCCATTTCCCCCTGCTCTTGTTAAGCACAACTATTAACTGTAGGAATGAAGCAAGGTATGATGAAATGAGAACTCTTACAGGTAATAAGAAGGCTAGCTGTCTTGAGACTTCAAGACTGGAATAACAACACACTAGCAGGGTGTCTAGAACCCTCTTACCCAAAAGAACCCACTCAGACCATGTTTTCTCTAACTCCCAAGCCAGAGAGAGGCACTAGCCCAGGGAGAGTGATTCTCTCCTGATTGAGCGGGAGTCTCTCTGGCAACATCAGACAAGTTTGACATCACCAGCAAGGGGGACTGATCAAAAGCTCACCAAAAACAATTGATCAGAGTAAGTGCTTTCCTTTCCTGGCCAGAGGAAGCACTCTTCTTCTCCAGTGGACCTTTGACTCTCTTTTCCCACAAGAAATACTGAGACCAATAGGCAGACCTGGCAAGAGAGACGCCGTAAAAACAAATGGACTAGTCCGTGAAGGCGCTTTTTCTCTGACGGCCTTAGCTTTTTCTCACTTGCCAGGAGATATTGTGCTAAAAAGGAAATAATAGCAAGAGTGATATTGTTTAGTGACCTATTCCAGGAAGCCTTTGTCCTTTTGTGCTGAAATTCCCCTCTATTGTTCAGAATTACATGGTAGCTCAGAACCCCAGTAGCAGAGTTCCATCACATGTCTCTTCTACCAAGAGACATCTGAGGCCCAATCTAGGGAAACCTTTTTCATTCCCTTAGACAATGGGATGAATAAAGGGACCAGTAGGAGTGCCACCAACATCAGATAAATCAAGCAAACCATAATAATATCACTAAGACTAAAAAATACAGTGTCATTAGAACCACAGCCCATAAAATTAGCCAGTACTGGCATTATTAATTTAACAAGATGACTGACTGCAAAAGTAAAGGCTTTAATTAGAACATAGAGTCTCCTAACATAATTGAGAGAATGTCAAGGATTAATAAAAAATCAACCATCATACCAATAGGCAAGAAAAGCAATTTGAATGAGAAAAATTATCAACTGACACTTGAGACCTTATAACAAGGATTTTAAAACAACTACCATATAAAGTGTTCACCAATTCATTACAAATAAAGATACAAGTAAAAACTAAAGAAATAGAATTACAAAAAGGGAAAACTCTGGAAATAAACAAGTTAAAACCTGAATCAAGTAGAAATTATAGAACTGAAGATTACAATTATAGAAACATTGCTGGGTATTCTTAACACTAGAGTGGAAATGAGACAGACTTATTGAACATAAGGAGAGAACAGTTGAATCTATCCAATATGAACAACAAAGAGAAATTAAACTAAAAATATAAACAGAGCCTCAGGGACTTGTGGACAATAACCTACATTCCTGTTTTAAGAGAGTGAAAAAGCAGAAAGAAAAATAAACCAAAAGCAAGCAGACAGAAGGGAGTAGTAAAAGTAATATCAGAAATCAATGGTTGAAAATAGGAAAAAAAAATCAATGAAACTAATAATTTGTTCTCAAAATTAATAACATTTATAAGTGACTAGCAAGTGTGACAATAACAAAATCACCAATATCAGGAGTGAAATAGATCATTGATATCATTGGAATCCCAGAAGAAGAGGAGAAAATAATAGTGCTGAAGGAGTATTTGAGGAAGTAGTGGCTAAAAATTCCCCAAATTTGGTTAAAGACACAAACCTACACATTCAAAAAGTTGAATGAACCCCATCGCATGATAAATCCAAATGGTTTCATAGCAAGATATATTATAATTAAAGATTTTAAAGTACATTCCAAGAGGAAAAAAAATCTTGAAAGCAGAGAGAAATGACACAATACCTGCAGAAGAAACCAATTCAAATGACAGCAGATTTCTCATACAATGGAGATGACAGAAGTACCATAATATTTTTAAGAACTGAAAGAACTTTCAACTTTCCACAATATCTTTCAGGAATGAAGGGAAAATAAAAGCATTCTCAGAAAAAGGAAAATGGAAAAAGTTAGCCACTAGCAGACATAATATTGGCTAAATGAAGTTCTTCACATAGAAAGAAACTTGTTAAAAACTGAAATATTAGAGGGTAAGGAAGGAAGAAGGAATGATAGAAAAAGGTTTGTGGAAATACAGAGTATACCACTCTTCTCCGACTGAGTTTTATAAATCATATTTGATGATTAAAACGGCAATTTTAACTCCATCTGATAAACAAGTCAATGATATTTAAAAGTGGCAAAGCTAATAGGACTTAAATGGAATTGAGGTTTCTGCACTTCACCCAAAGCAGTAAAATGTTGATACAGTAGACACTAATAAGTCACATATTGGGTTATAGTAACCAGAGCATTCACTATGAAACTGTACCAAGAAGTACATCTAATACGTCTATAAATCAATCCTAAATATGTTCAAATTGTCAACAGAAAAGCAAGCAAAGAGAAACAGCGGAAAGAAATAGAAAGTAAGTAATAAGATGATAGACTGAAGTGCTAAGTAATAATAACAATAATAATAACAACAATAATAATAATAATTATAACAACAATAATAACAATAATTATCATACTTGTAAATAATTTAAATCACCTATCAAAACAGGATAAAATTGTTTGGATCTAAGGCATGGCAGAGTATTCTTAGACTTGACACTGAAAGCATAAATGCATGAAAGGAACATTTGATGGATTGGACTTCATCAATATGAAAACTTTTTCTATGTGGAAGCCCATGTGATGTAAAAGAAAAGAGAAGCTATAGATTGGAATAAAATATTTTAAAACAAACTATTCCTTAGAGAAGTAGTATCTAGATTAGATAAAGAACTCCTAAAACTCAAAAGTAAAGAAGCAGCCCATTTCGAAAATGGGAACAAAACATGAATAGACATTTCAGTAAAGGAGATGTACAGATGGCAATTAAGCACAGTAAAAGATGTTTCACTTCATTAGAGAAATGCAAGTTAAAACCATAATGAGGTCTTACTACACACCCACCAGAATGATTAAAATAAAAAATAATGACACCCCAACATGTTGGTGAAGATACAGAGAAACTAATCATTCACACATTGTTAGTGGGAATGTAAAATGGTTCAGCCTTCCTAGAAAACAGGCTGGCAGTTTCTTGTAAAGCTAATCATGCATACCCCAAGACCCAGCAATTGCTCTCTTGAGCACTTATTTCTGAGAAATAAAAATTCATGTTCACATAAAAACTTCTACATAAATGTTCCAAGGAGACTTACTCCTAATAGCCAAAATCTGGAACTAGCGCAGATAGTTTTATGAGATGAGTGATTAAATAAACTGGGGTAGCCATGGAGTTCTACCCAGTAATCAAAAGGAATAAACTGTTGATAAAATCAACAACTTAGATGATTCTCCAGCAAATTATGTTGAGCGAAAAAGTAAATCATAATACAATATGTACTTCATGATTCCACTTATGTAACATTTTCATAATATCTTTTAGAAATAGAGGACAGATTATTGATTGCCAGGATTTAGGGAGGAAAGTGAAGGTGGAACAAGAGACTATGTTTTAATATTATCACCTTACTAAGGATCTTTGTGGGGATAGACCTGCTCAATATCTTGACTATTGTATTGTGGTGGATACATGAACCTACATGGTCATAACGTTGTGTTGACTGAAAGAGAGAGAGAGAGAGAGAGAGAGAGAGAGAGAGAGAGAGAGAGAGAGAGAGAGAGAGAGAAACTAAAACTGGGACGTGTGGGGAAGGGGGTGTGTGGGAATCTGAATGAGATTGGTGCATTGTATCACTGTTAATATACTGGTTGTGCTATTGTACTGTAGTTTTGCATAGTGTACCACTGGGGTACACTATGCTGTAAAAGGTGTATATGGGATTAATTATCCTTACAACTAAATGTAAATATACAATTATCTCAATAATGATTTCAATTAAAAGTACATATTTAAAATTTTATGTTGACCTATATATATATATATATATACACACACATATATATATATAAAACTTTTTGAACACTTACTATTTGCTATGCACTGTTTTTGATGTCTTTATGTCATTTTATTCTCATAACAACCTTATGGGGGAGGCAGCAATATTAACCACTTTTCCAATGAGAAAAATCAAGACACAGTGAGAACAAACAGTTCAAACCACAAACCTAGTAAGTGGTAGAACCTGGGTTAAAACCCAAGGAACTTTGCCTTCAGTATTCACAGTTCTAACTAATAGGCTATTTTCTCCTTTTACCTATAGATTACTTATAGCTGAAGGCATTGGGAAGAACTTGATAGAGAAAATGGTGTTTTAAGCTTCTTTGAAGGGGAGATTATGATCTCGTAGACATATAACATTAATTGCGCTATACCTAAGAAGAAGTTAATACATGTTTGTTGAATGAAAAAGTGATGTACCTTTAAAAAAAAAAACACCTAGATGATTCATTCAGTTAATGACTCTGTCAGCAGCCCAGGATTTGCAAAATGGGCAAATGAGGAACCTGGGGCAATGAACTCATTTTACTTTATTGCAGCATGGACTGTCTCCTGAAGGAAATCTATGTTTTCCAAAGGCGAATCTATTGGTATTTTATTTTATTGTTGTGTGAAGATTACACACAACACTTTTAACAATATTTAGCATGTCCCCCAAATGTCATTATTTTCTCACCAATGACTAGAATATTGAGGAAACATTTCCTCTCCCCACCATTTTCTAGTTCCCTCCTAGAACTCTGGTCAAAAACTGGTGCACTTTGTCTCTGTTTATTATAGAGCAAAGAAGTTATGCCACAGAACTGTGGGATCCAAATGATTCAAGAGGAACATTTCGGCTTCCCCAATGGTTTAGCTGTCTACATGTGATGGAAAAAAAAAAAAAAAAGAACTTCCTTGCTTTTCCAGTGGCTCTAAGTTTGAATTTGAATTGGCCGAATGTGTTCATTTTGCTTTTATTGTTCTTATTGTTCATTTTGATGGGCATAAAGAAGTTTCTCCTTTCAGAGAAATGCTGCTGAGCAAGTAGCATATAGCACACCCCAGCCCAATCTTTTTCAATCTCAGTAGAAAGAAAAACATCTGAAAGGGACAAGTATTAATGGATTATTTTTGTAAACATGAAAAATCTCTTGGAAGGGCAATTTTCTCTTGTTGACTGGCAGAAAAACAGTAGTGTTAATTATGTTGCCTTGTTAAATCTGAAAGAACTTAGTGAACATTGGAAACCTTTTTAATTGCCTTTGTGGAAAAACATCTAAAGGATCAGAAGCCATCTCTGTCAGAGAAATTTTGAGACAGCTGTGCCTATTCCAAAGCACTGGATCTGAAAATGCTGAGAAAATTGTGAAACTTCAGCCTTTGGGGGTTGGGGAAAACTTATGTGGAACTTAGAGTTAGGAAAAGGCAAGATTTCCATTTCAGGTTTTGAGCACTGGCCAAAGGTCTTTCCTTTCCCTCTTTTCCCCTTGAAGAGAGGGGGAAGAGATAAATCTGAACAGAGTTTGTAGAGATACTCAGGTTCATAGGGTGCAATGTCTTCTCATTTTTTGCCTTTGTGCATGGTGGCAGTTGAATTTTCTTTTTTTTTTTTTTAAAGGGTATTTTCAGATTTTTTTGTCAGATTTTATTTTTTTTTAAAGATTTATTTATTTATGCATATAATGCTGGGGTACAGGCCAGAGGCGTGGGGTGGCGAGAGGGTTCACCAGAGACAGAGTGGGGAGCAGAACAGGCAGATCGACGGAAACCCGCTGCTGAGGGGAGCAGCGGGTGAGGCAGGAGAGGTCTGCCGCGTTTTGTGGGGATCTCCCTGGCTGGGAGTCGAACTTGCTTTTCCGTTGCTGACAGCTTCCACAGTGCAGCCCTTAACTGCTGTGCCACCAGGGAGGCCCAGAAGTTGAATTTTCTAACTGTGAGAACATGGAGGTAGAATTTTGTCCCCAGGGAAATTCTTTCAAAAGAATCAAGGCAGGGTATAAGGCTTTCATAGAAAACCAAAACCAACTAAAACAATGACTTGCATAAAAAATGGAAGTAGTGTTGCATTCCCATAAGTCTAATTTCATGATCGGAATTTTGGGTAAACAGAGAACATTTAGAAATGTAGAAGAATGGCACTTGAGATTAAACACAGGCGTTCAGAGGTCCAGATTTTGTACCCTTCTTGAATTTTAGATGAGATAAAACCAGCAGCTCTGCTAAGTTGCAGTGCAAAAGCTTACATGGCTTCTTGAGAAAAGCAATTTATTTTAGATTATAGCACAGCGGCTGTCGTTTAAAGTGCTAGAGATTGTAATTGAACTCAGAACCAACCTTCTCTGTGAACACACGGTGCAGTAATAAGTTTACCCAGCTGTTCTAAATAACTTGGATGTTAGACCATCGAGACAGATGGACATGGTAGCCCAAACATTGCATCACTGGTGTCTTGCCAATCTTCTAACTACTACCCTATTCAAAAATATACCTACTTGGGAATTGTACCGAGCTGGGTTATCAATGTGCACTTGCTGTTCAGTTTTGAGGATACTAATTTGAAACAGCTAGGAGTTAGCTATCTTGATGAAATGAGAGAATATGCAATTAGCACTTGGGAATGTTTTGTTCAATTTCATCTTTCTCTAGAGTCATGAAAGGCTTGCAAGGGGGTTATGGGCAGGGAGGATACAAGATAGAGTCCCTCTTGATACTGATAACCTTTGATTTGATAATGAAGAGGATGTGTTTACCCTCCAAACCCCAGAATGTCATCCTGTCATTAAATCCTAATGAAAGCCTAATTGTTTTGTTGGAAATAAATGATGTGTCTCATTTCCGTACATTGCATTTACTATCTCCTTGTTATAAATAAATCCATTTATACAAAATCCACTCTTCCTTCACAGTTGTCCAGAAACTCAGCAGACAACATTTACTTCAGGCTCAACTGTTTATTTTTATTTTAAGTAAAACAGCTTGTCACATACATTGGTCTTTTTTAAAAAATAATTTTCTTTTTTATGAAAGCAATAACCAGAGCATAGTTTACAAAATATATAGTTTAGGACTACTTATGAAAAGTAACAGTGCTTGATTCTACCCTTAATCCATTTAGTTGTACTGTCTAAATTCAACCTCTAGAAACCCTTCCTGATTTTATCTTCTATTGCTAGTTAATAGTTTATACATTTTATATGTTATGTATTGATTTTCTTCTAAGAAAGAAAAATTTAGCTTTCTTAACACTCATCTTTTTACATTCTTTCACTACAACATGATATTACTCTCAAATTCTGTTGGTCTTGCTAGTATTAAATCTCCTCTTATTGGTGCATCAGTCTTGTCAGTATCTCTTACATTTTCACCATAGATGGGATATAAGTGAGTACTCATACCCTTTATTTCGAATCTTCACATTCCCTTCTCAGTCAGTGATACCATTATTTTTGTATTGTCAAACTTAATTTACTTTTGCTCTGTAATCAAAGTGTTCTTTCTTAGTGATTTTTCCAAAGTTTAATATAGTGAAAAGGGTTTGCATAATTAGGACTGTTAATTTATTTAACTGACGAAACAAGTGTTTTCTGTGATTATATTGTCACAACTCCTGTGATAGTCAAAGTCTAGAGTCAAGTGTAGATGGATTCTCTTCCTTTGTCACTTTGTCAAAATCATTCCACCTCTCAGTGTATATAACATATATTTCAAATTTTATTGACTTGATACCATAAAATACATAATAGAAAACATAGGTGATATTTTCTTGGACATCGACTGCAAAGATTAATTTGGAGATGCCCCTCCAACAAGGGAAACAAAAGAAGAAATAAACAAATGGGACAATGTACTACTAAAAATCTTTTTTTACCTTGAAAGAAAACACCATAAAAACAGAAAGGTTTCCTGTCAGGTGGTAGAAAATGGTTGCACATGACACATCTGACAAGGGGTTTATTTCCAAAATATATGAAGAACTCATAAAACTCAACAACAAAAAAACAATCTAGTCAAAAAATGTGAAAAAGACCTAAATAGACACATCTTCACAGAATACATTCAGATGACCTACAGGCACATGAAAAAAATGCCCAATATCACTCATTGTTAGGAAAAAGCAAATCAAACCCATGAAGAGATATCACCTCACCCCTGTGAGAATGACCTACAGTAAAAAGACTGTAAACAACAATGTTGGTGAGTATGTGAAGAAAAAGTAACACTCATCTACTGTTGGTTGGAATGTAATTTGGTACAGTATCTATGGAAAGTCATATCTAGTTTCCTCAATTAAATGACAATGAAAATACCATATGATTCAGCAATACTACTCTAGACATTTACCCAAAGAATATTAAAACACTAATATGAAAAGACATATGCACCCCCTATGTCCATAGCAGCTTTATTCACAATAAGACCCAATGTCCATAAATGAATGACTGAATAAAATAATTATGGAATATATATCGGATGGAATACTACTCACCTATTAAAAAGATTAAATAGTGCCTATTGGGACAAAAAATAAATGGATCATCAGGTGATCATGTTTAGTAAATTAAACTAAACATTGCTTTGTCACCAAAGTTAGGCAAAAGTAAAAGACAATTACAGGATGGTCTCACTCATTTGTGGAATACAAATAACCAAAGGAAACAAATTGGCAAAGCAAGAATAATTCTCAAGCCTCTATGAAAAATATACTGGTTACCAGGGGAAATGATAGAAAGGGGGTGGAGATAGGGTAGTGAAGATAGTGTTGTGAAGGATGAGTGAGGCATATAGACATGGAAGTGTGAACTTGTACTCTCAAAATTAGTTAGGCAAACTAGTGACAAAGCAATAAAACTTGAAAACACATACAACAAATATATAAAAGGAAATTTAAAAAAGGGTTTATTGTAGAGTTCCCCCCTGCCATATATATTTCAACTCATAAAGTTCTTTGAGTTTGTTCTGACTGGAATTTCTGATATCTTCTTGTCTTTCCTGAGTGGTCCTTTAATCGTAACTTCAAGGCTTTCAAACCTTATAATTGCATTCTTTGTTTTTTTGGTTCTCCCTTTTTTCTTGTAGGGCACCATTTTGTTTTCTTTAGACAGCTTGCCCTTTAGAACTGCTGAATAGAATTAGCCTGCAGTTCATTCATTGCTTTCTACAGTAGAATTCAGTTTATTGGATCCCATATACTTTCTCTTTTTGACTTCCTTCACATTTTGCTAGTCACTTTCTAAGAAAGGGTGAATGGGAGGTAAACTTTTTGAGTCCTTTATTTTGACCTCAGATCTGATGTTAATTTGGTTATAGATTTTTGTTTTGAAAATCATTTTCACTTCTGTTCTTTAGCATCCAGCACTACTGCTGCTAAATCTGACATTGCTCTGATTCTTTTATTCTAGGCTACTTTTGCTTTTATATTTTTAGAAGGTTATTAGAACTTTCTCTTTAAACTTCCATACTTTAACACTTCATGGTTTGTTCTCCTTAGCATTGAGTAGATTTCATATACTTTGAAGATTCATGTTTCTGTTTAGTTCTGGAAAATTTTCTGATGTAATTTCTTTGATAATTTCCTCCATTCCAATTTCTTTTTTCTCATTCTAAAACTCCTGTTAGTCTACATTTGGGCCTCTTGAGTTAATCATCTATATTTTATTTTTTCTCACTTGCTGTGTTTTTAGTATATGCTGTTGAAGACTTTTTCGAACTTTAACATCAGACTTTCTATTGAATTTTTTGCTCAAGCAAACATAATTCCCAACAAATCTTTCCTGTTATCTGATTATTATTTTTAAAAGTTTGTTTTGTAGTTAGCAAATCTCAAATCTTTTTTTAAAGATTTTTTAAATTTATCTATGAGTTGAAGAACTGGGGTGTGGGCCAAAAGTGCAGGAGATGAGAGGATTTATTAGAGACAGAGTGGGGAGCAGAACAGGCAGATCTATTACAATACACTGCTAATGGGAGCAGTGAGTGAGACAGGAGAGGCCTGCTGTGCCATATGTGGGTTAGCTCCCTTGCCAGGAATCAAACTCAGGCTGCAGTGGTGATAGCTCGATAGCACTGAGACTTAAACTCTATGCCACCAGGGAGGACCCTCAAATCATTTTTGAAGATGTTCGATTTTTATTATGTTTTATTTTCTCTCTGTTTTCTGTTGTTTTGCTTGTTCATTTTCTCTTTTCTGGTGAACTTTCTTAGCTTGTTACATTTCTGGTGACCTACAGTTGTGCCTGTAAGAATGAGGCAGTAGGAGCACTGTTTGTGGGTCTTGTAAATGACCTACTTGAAGGGTCAAAGTTTAGAGTGCATGCATGAAATGAGAGGGTCTCAATTTGCCAGAATAAAAGTTTAAATACCCATCAAAATTGCCCTAGTTCTCCCAAAGCTTGCCTTCGACATGATGTTTGGTTTCAGGCCCTTTCACATTGTGAGCCAAGAGGAGGGATGGTCCATAATACATACATTGACCTGTAATTAATATCCGTCTTTTCAGACCCTCTGTACCTATTACCAAAGCCTTTGCTGGGGTACTGTCAAGCTGGTCCGTTTTCACCTTTGCTGTAACCCCTGTTTGCTGTGGTTCACAAGACAGAGTTTTAGTGAAATGACTCAGCTTCTAACAAATCTTTCCTTTCTCTTTATGATCACAAGTTTACAACTTTGAACTCCCTTAGCATCATTTAGAAAGTATTTTGGGTGGGAAAGAAGGCAAATGGGTTTGCTTAATCTACCAGGATGAATCAGAATACACTCATTTTTAAAGAAGTGTTTGTGATTTTCAATGCAATTTGCTACAGGTTCCATGTAGGTTTTTATTTTATTTTCAATAGTTTGTTAGCCTAACATTTAGAATTAGCAGTTAAGGGAGTTGCACAGGCATTTCACTAACTAGTGGGAGTTCATACAAAATACACTTGGTGAAAAGGTACATTTTGCTATTTTCTCTATACCCTTTAATTGGTCATGCCAGGAGTCTGCTTTCTTAAGTTTTTCTAAGTTCAGAAATGTTATTGACTTGATTAAAAATTCTATTTTCATTTTATTTTTTGGAGAAAGCATGGTTGGATGTCTTCAATCAAAATGTTTCCCACCTTCCTCAGTAGATAAATGAGCAAAGACCTCAAGAGAAAATGTGTGAAAGGAGAAACACACTGTTTAATGAATATATAATATTTTACATTGATAGGGATTAAAATTATAGGTGTCTATATCACCTATACAACTAACACGTATCTTAAAATATAGGAATTACTGAATGAGCACTATTACACTATTGTATGGGTACTTTTACATACTTTTGTTAGGAATAACAAATTTAGTACAAACTATCAAGTACATTAAAATACTTAACATTTAATATTTAGTGATTGCTTCATTTTAGTAATTTAAGTTAACAAAATAATAGGAAATTAATATTAGAGTTTAGTTTTCGAAATGTTCATCATAGCATCATTTATAATAGAAAAACCCTAAATTGACATACGTAAAGAAAAGTATTACATTAAAATCTGATACAACAATACTTGAAAATGAAATTCATAAATAGTTTTTAATGAACTTCTGGGTTCATTAAGAAGAAATGTTTGGGTGTAATTTCAATAAAACAAGTCTTGAAAGATACATATATATGACACATGTAACACATATAAAACATATAACATATACCATACACAACATATACAACATGTGTTATATATAACCATTATATATAACATATGTATGTTATATATACACTAACATATATAACATATGTATGACATATATAATGTATGGTGTATACAATACCATTATATATGTTATATATAGTATATATAATATATGGTATATATAATACCATTATATATAGATAACATATATAACATATAACATATATATATCTATATATCTAATAACTCTGTATGAATAAAATAGTTAAGTAATCCCTTTGATGGACCGTGTTTGCTTCCACATTTGGCTCTTAGAAGTAGAAGTGTACCCAACAACCCTGTAGGGATACTTATGCACCTGTGTCCAATGATTTCTTAAGCGGATTTTTCTAAAAATGGAATTTCAAAAATGTGCGTGTGTAGTGCCAGCAGGGCACCAGGCAGGTTCCCTATGATTCAGGCAGATGACGGGTAAGGACAAGTCTTGGCGCCCTCGGTGGCTTTTAATGATCTTTTTTCAGTGAGGCAACCAAGTACAGGGCAGGCAAGGGTGGGGGGGCCGGAAACTAAAAGGCCTCCTAGCCCCTTGCAAATCTTCACTTTTTGGGCTCTTCGGCATCCTCTCGTGGCCTCTGCCACTGTTGCCTCTGCCTCTGCTTCCACTGCCCCTGTCACACTCCTCGCTTGTGTCACGTTTGCTTGCGCTTCCGTGACGCTGCCCTTATAGATTGTCTCTCCAGTCCCAGATGTGCCCACCCCGAGGCACACGTGCAAGACCACATGTATTCATCATTAAATCTAATGGTGGTAGGGTGGAAAAGTCCTGATGCCTTTTTCATTTACCCTACAGCGTGGTAGTATAATGCACACAGATGCGTATGTAGCACTGCACTGTCCTCCACAAAGGTGAACCTGGTTATACTTCCACTGCCCATTGCCACAGCTTTATCCCTCTACATCCTCCTCGTGACTGAATGTTCCCTCAGGTGTTTCCCATTGAAGAGAAACTAAACAAACTGTGCCCAAACCGGAATCTGTGGCTAGTTGCAGGTGTAACCACTCAGGAAGGTCTGGTTTTGGTCAGCTCTTCTCTTACTTTGCATTTCACCTCACATTTTTAGCTCCGAGGAGACTTCTGCTGAAGAAGCAAAGCAGTGGGAGTGTGTTCTTCCTCTATTCCTTCACGAGAGCACGTGTCCAGATTCTGACTGCCGGCTCCAGGTAAGTGCTGCTGCTCTGATTTACATGGCAGGTAGTTGATGTTTGGAGCACATTTACTGTTGTTTATTTTGCTTTAGGCTTTGACCCTCCCCCCAACACTGCATCCTGCTAACCCCAGCCTTTGATCTGGTGCAGTAACCAAGGGTGGTGAAATACCATGCGCCCTTGTACTTAAACTCAGAAAATTGTTTTTCCCAAATTTAAGCTGGCATTATGAGTTGTTAACCCTGTTAGAAAAATACAAGTTGGATTTATTACTTCCTTATTCAGGTAATTGGGCTCTAATTTTAAAACCTGAGCCAACTGATTTACACTATATTGCATTATAATACAACAGAAGTGCAGTTGAACCTTGGTAATGTATGAATTTGAGCCTGCAATTATATAATAAAAATATTCATTTCTTTAACACATGACAGCTAGCTTGGCATCAACCTGTCTGGGTTCTTTATGCCACCCATGATTCTGCAACTCTCTTCCTTTTCCTCTTACTCTCTGTTCATTTTTCTTTCCCAACCTTGCCAACTTAGGAGTGACTTGCTTCAGAATTTCAAACCAGCCATTTTAAGACTTTATAAAGAAACTTTGTGAACAGTTCCTTTCACTTCACAGTGTTTCTCATAGGCCACTATTACTTTTACTAAAAGTTGCTGCTAAGTCACGTTATAGAAATAACTTTCTTGAAATATGAGTTTCTCCAGGAGATTCTTTTTAGAATTTTGATATCTCCTTGCCCTATCCGTGAGATCCTACCGTGGGCAATTTTAATAGGCTAAATGTTCATATCCTTTTCCTCTCCTTTGCAATAATTTCCCCATTGTATTTATTTTTAGTGGTTTGTCCTCTACATATTTCTGCAAAACATATCAAGTTATTTTTGGAACAAGGATTGGATAGAAATAAATAACATAATGCTGGAATTAGTTTCTGGAAGAGCTGAATCATCCACCAATCACAGGCACTTAAAGAGAACCTAAATCTCAAACTTTTTCTTTCTTTGGGAAGCTAGTTATCATTTTCAGTAAGGGATATTTTAAGTGGGACTTTGAGTGTTTGTTGGAAATCAAGGGGCAGAAGAAAACAGCAGAGGAAAAAGTGATGTTGTAGAAAGAACTCTCATCTCAGGGGCTAGAGGTGTAGAAGTCTAGTTTCTATCCTGGGAGATTTTGGGTAGGTCATCTCACTTCCCTCATTTGCAATGTGATTCCCTCATTTTAAAAACCTTTTTTAAGCAGTTTATATCTAAGTTTATATATTACTCTGAGTTTGAAGAAAATTCTA
Organism: Scalopus aquaticus; assembly: GCA_004024925.1. Lineage (NCBI taxonomy): Eukaryota > Metazoa > Chordata > Mammalia > Eulipotyphla > Talpidae > Scalopus > Scalopus aquaticus. The sequence goes on along the minus strand of PVIJ01004144.1, from coordinate 100,548 downwards.
GCCTTGGACTTGTTATCACTCCTTGTTTGTGTTACTTTTAACTTTTATCCTTACTAAAAACAAATTGCATTACTTGTTGTAGAGTATTAAATGCATTCAGATGTGGGATTGGCTACCCTGAAAGGAATATTTCCTGCCTCATTCTACAGAAAGGAATGATAGTGGACTCTCTTTTACATACCTTGCCACAGGCATATGTTTTCCTGGGTGTTCGTTGCTGAAGGGAGATACCTATGGAGAACCATGAAGGGTTATGAAAGAAAGATTTGAGATGGCAGAAGGAAGCTGCTGGAGAATATTGTATTGCATTAAATGAAGAGATATTGCTGTAACTAGGATCACTTTGTGAACATGTATAATTCTGAGCTATTTTAAAAGTAAACTAGAGCATCATAATTGCTGAATGGTAGCATTGCAGTTTTTGCAATATAACATTCAGTTTTTGCTGAATTACTTAAATAATACAAATCACTTTCTATTCTTTTCTTTTTCTGGTAAGTTATTTGCAGTAAGACAAGGAGAAAAGTATTCTGACTTGAATTAAGTTTAGGTAAAGAAAATGAAATAATCACTTATTACATATTTTTTCCACCTTTACCTTTATAACTTTAATTAATGTAATAAAGTAATGTTACCCCTCCACCTTCTGAGATCATTGATGAGGGTCTTTGCTTTTCAAAAAAACTGACTTTCTCCTTGTTTCATTTCCCCCAAATTCTCACAAAAAGATAATCAGAATTCTTAGTTTTTAAAGTTCCCCGAGAGAATCTTTAAAATGTACTTTTTGGTGGATTAATCTAGTCATTGAAAATCCTTGGACATAGAAGAAAAAAAATCTTGTGTGGAACTGAATCTGAAAGTATCATATTTTATTATGAATGGATCTAAAATGTTTTATTTTTCAGCAGCCCAAGATAAAGAATGATGATTAGAGATGACTTAATTATAAAAAAATTATCTTTTTTAATTTAGGCAGTTTACATAATTTTCTCAGATGGACATGAGCAGAAGTAACTATGTTTAATACCTCTTTTCTCGCTTTGTGATTAATACATATACTCATTGTATATATACACATATATATATACATATAAATTTTTAATTTCTTGACCTTATTTGTTTCCCAATTTAGGTAATAAGCATTAGAAATTTAGTAGTTCATTTTGGTAATTATCTATTTTCTTAGTTGCAAATACTGGTAAGTAGTTTTCTTTAAATGCAATTCTGAGCCAATTGTTAAAAGATTATTTTAAATCACTCCATTAAAAACAAAAATCCAAATTTGGTAAATTACTTTCTGACCATCTGGGCTCTTGCAGAAGTTAAAAAATCTAGGGCACTATCAGGAATGTTTCCAATAACTAGTAATTTGGGAGTAATTTAGTGTGTGAGGAATATGTTGGAAGGCTATTTTAAGTCTGCATTTTTCAAATAGGTTTTATTTATTCTAATCTGGGACTGTATGAATTGGAAAACTTTTAAGGAAAGCTTTTGGGTGTAAAGTCTTTGTTAATGATGGCCATTAACTAAATCAGCAGTAATCAGTGACAACTGAGATTATTGACGAATTAGCAGTGTTAAGGTTCTTATGTCACTCTTAATTAGTTTAAGTTATTGTGGAAATTTTGTATACAAAAGATATACACACATATATGAGGAATATAGCGAGCAGGATGCTAGTGTAGGGCTTTTGTCTCAGTTTTCATGGCGGGTATCTGTAAATACACCCTTCCAGAGATTTTAACTAGATGAGGTCATAGGAGATTAGGCAAGAGTTGTTACCAAACCCTTAAGAGGAAGAGTGGTGAATCCTGTTCCTATCCCAAGCCAAGAATGGTCATTAAGAAAACTGACCAGAGATTTCTGAATTGTGTTTCCTCGACTTGGAACAGCCTGATGCCTAAATCTAGTCTCAGGAATTTAAATTTCTTGGGCATGGAGTCTGACTCACCCTAGGAAGTAGGGAAGGTTAAACAAAGCCTGGTCCACTGGCTGGGTGGTAAGATGAGCATTGGATGCTTGAGAATTGACCTGCTTTTCCAGTTTTTATCAGGGTATTAGATATTTGTTTCTTAGGGATCAGATCTGTAGTCTCCAGTGGAGAAAGCCAGTGAGTGTGTGATTGGTTTGCATCTCGTCTAATATAGTAGCTGAAGGGATCCATAAGGAAAACGGTCACAAAGAATGATTCAGCAAAGAATCCAGTGAACTGTTTGAGAGAAGGACCCATCAAGGAACCTCTGTGAGTAAATGGATGCTCCCCAAGAGAGTACAGCATCAGTTCTATCTATTTGCCCAATATGTATCCACTTCTTAGATGGATACTCAATACTACAGACCCAGAGAGAGCGATACCAACTTAATAGAAGCAGCACAGGAAGAACTCTTTTATCCCTTAATTTCCTCATCCCTGGGAAAATCAGAACATTAGCTAGTAAGGCAAGGGGATGATAAGGTGGAATGCAGGAAGAGAGAATCGTTGCCATCATCACGCTGTTGCAGACTTCCAATCTGAAGCAGGACCAGCTGTTAAGGGGACGGAGTTAACATAGACAAAGTTGGAGGTTTGATTAGTACATGGTAGTAGAATTAATACTTTCAGAATTCTGATGATTTTGCAACCTGAAGGAGTTCTTGAACTGTCCCATTACCTGTTTAAAACAAAGTCATGAGCCTGCCAGAGTATTTTATTCAAGGGCAGAGAGAGATTGTTATGAACTAATCAAGTTTAGAGAGACAATGGGAGAAAAAAGATAAAAATGTTCAATATTATGAATCATGCTTGTTAATTAAGGGTGCATCTGTATGTTTGTTTTTAAATAGAAATTGTATATATAAATTATATGTATATATGAAACTTGTAAGTACACACCCATATATTACACATATATAGATAAATATAATTATCTATTTAAACTAATTGAACTGCTTTTCAGTTAAAATATTTTTCTTAGGAACTAACAGTTTATATTCAAGATATCAGGTAAGATATACATTATGCTTATTTTTCTTACACTATTTTCTCCTGTAAGTTTTAAAATATTCAGAAATTAAAACATCATTCGCAGGGTTTGAGCAGGCGGCTATGAAGATGTATGCAGTGGGTACAATGGAGTTGTCAGAGAACAAAGTGTTTTCTCTTTTTTTAGTTCTGTAGTAACTTTCTATTCTAGAACAGTATAGCTTTTCCTAAAACAAGATCCTCAGGACAGAGGAAGAATTATTTGAAACAAAACTTGTTCCCAGTGAAATATGTTTTAGAAATACATGCTTATGGACCAAGTCCTAGTCGTTTAGGAACTTCCCAAACACTTTATATGTTAGTATGTATTATAAATTTCTAACATTGGTGTAAAGTATGTTTCCATATCCAAACATGTTTGATCACAAAACACTATTTGATGAGGTCTATGCTTTAGAAACATGCCTTTAAAGCCCCGATGGACTATTCCAAGTCTGATAGTTACTTTCACTGTATATCTATGAATACATATAAAATATCAAATAATCACATTATTTGAATCAATAAAAATGATTATATCATTGAAAATATCACTCATTAATCATTAAAAATATCAAATAATCACAATGATAATTAGAAAGGATTATTTACAGAAGGAAGGAAGTTTTTTCTGCTGGCCAATTTGTTATTTTCAGGTTTGGAGGACTTATTGCAGATATTATTACCACTGGTGTATAAAATTAGTGTAATGAGGATGCTGATGTGCTGAGATGATCATTTGTTGACTTTGTGGAGGAAAATACATGTATGTCTATAAAACTGACTGCAAGACTTATAGGATAGTAGATACATAAGTATAGGACTGTAAATAATGTGGTTTTATTAAAACGCTTTTTGTCTTGGTGATCCAAGATTTAGAATTTAGCTTATGTACAGCTAGGATGGCTTTACTAAATGTTTGCTGCTTTAGCATTCATTTAGTAAATAAATAATATCTTCTGGTGTACTTTTTCTTGGAAAACTTGGAAACATTAGCATTTAATTTATACTACAGATTTTATGTTTGAAAGTAGAGTTTGAACACCAGCTTCCTGCTACTTTGATTGTCCGGATTAGATGAGGTACATTAAAAAAACAACGGGGAAGCTTAGATATGAATCCTAGTTCTGGCTGTGTAGCCTTTAGCAAATTTATGTCATTGTGTTTGGGCAAAATAGCATAATGTATAAGTTGTGTTTCAGCATAACACCTATAACATAAAACTATTACAAGACTTTGGGCATTGCTCTTGTTACTATTAAAACCCCTTGTGAAGGTATTGCTACATTCTAAGTGTTCAACAAATATCAGCTCCCCTTAGAGCTTCCTATCATTCATTCGCCAAACCTTGTCTGAGTGCCTCCATGTGCAGTACACTCTGCTAAGCTTTATGGCTAATGAGAGATAAATAAGGGACCAGACAGACAGAACACATGTGTGTACATAGTGCCTGACACATGTGAGAAATAAATTTTGAATTGGATATAAATGAAGTGGAAGTTTGACTGATTTTAATAGACATAACATGTTTTAAACATTTGAATAAGAAAATGATGGAAGGATTTGTTATTTTCCATGAGAATAAAATACTTTAGGACCTTTCTTTTTTCTATTGGGCTTGAATTTCAATAGAATGCAGTCAATCATTCTAGAGAATGGTGTTTTGTAGGGACTTTTGGGCTTCACCCTTTGTTTTAAACTCTAAAAGAATCATGTAGTTACCTTCCTACATTAGTAAATGGAGCCCAGAATATATGGTTAAGTCTTTCTTGAATGGAGGGCCTGTAAGTAGTTTCTTATAGTGGTTATACAAATCATGGATTATGAGATTAAGTTGGATATATATGAATTCTAAGTACAGTTGGTGTAGTATTGTTTTAAAATCCTCATTAGATATTGTTTTCTTATAAGGGATATAAGAAATAAAGAGGGGCAAGTATCAGATAATAGTTTTAAGTAATTTGATTCTGGGGGAAAAGAAAAATTAGTATTGTATTCTTTTTTTTTTTGAAGCTAAACAAAAAACAACTCGGTCTGTTCCTTGAATGGAAAAAAAATGTCTCCTGTAATGGTATACTCATTCATTCCACTATAATTGGGCGCTCAGTAGGACCAAACAGTTTATGAGGCCCTGGAATGCAGTGGTGCACAGTGGCTCATGTCCCTTGCCACATGGAGCTAACACTTCTGTTGGGTAGATGGAGAATTATGGTCAGACCAAAATATATGAAAGGGCTTTCATGAGGGAAAGGTTCTGGATGCTGTGGAACTGTGCCTTGAGGCCTCACTAGGATAGTTGGGGAAGCTAACCTTGGGGAATGACAGTAGAGCTGAGATGAGAAGAGGAGTAATAAGAACAGGGAGAAAAGCATGCGAAGGGCAGAGGAAGCAGCAGATGCAAGGTCCATAGTGGGAGAAACTAGAATTGGCATCACCATCAAGATAGGTGCTAGACTCCTGGAGAGTGGGGGGAGTAAAGAGAGAGGCCCATGGGAAGGTAAGGAAAGGGCAGTTCTTAAGGGCCTTATCAGCCAGGATAAGAAATACAACAATGTTTCTAAGTGTCCTTAACCTTATATTTCTACCTGTGATGACTTTGCTCTGAATTCTTCTGTTTAAAAGAGTGATGGTTAAAGGACCATGGAAAATGCAATCCACCTTCTTTTTTTTTTTTTTTTAAAGATTTATTTACTTATGCATCAAGGTGAGGTACAGGCCAGAGGTGTGGGGCGGCAGGAGGGTTCACCAGAGACAGAGTGGGGAGCAGAACAGGCAGATCGATGGAAATATACTGCTGAGGGGAGCAGCGGGAGAGGCAGGAGGGGTCTGCCACGCCATGTGGGAATCTCCCTGGCTGGGCGTAGAACTCGTGTTGCTGCTGCGGAAAGCTCCACAGCACAGTGCTTAACCGCTGCGCCACCAGGGAGGCCCACAATCCACCTTCTTAACTAATTTGCATATTTTGCTTAAAAAATGTTTAATATAGAAGGAAAGTTCTTTAAAGTTCCATTTAATTTTGCAAGAGCAAGTCTGAGTAAGAGTGACTAATTAATTCAATGCTGTGCACATATTGTAAGATAATCTATGATTACGCATTGTTCTTGGACCTTGTGTGAAATGCTTAGAAATATTCAGTCTCATTTAACTAAGAATCTGAAATCGCAGATCCAACTGAATTAGAGATTATACCAAACAGATCTTGGTTCTATTTGCGTATTTGAAGACCTTGTATGTTCTGGTGTGGTGTGTGCTTGTTAGTCTCTCTTTCGAATCCCCTTGTCTATTCAGCAAACTTCTCTGACAAGCTTGGTGATGCTGGAGACTGACTTCTATGGACTGCATCACCTGGGCTCCCATAACTCTACTTCCAGTGTAGTTTGGTCACTAGACATCTTAAGGAAAGTTAGGTGATTGGAGGAGACATGGTGGCGTATTTGTCCTTTCTTCCTTCTTCATTGCATTTCTTGCAAAGCCTGTATCACCCCATGGCTCTAGCTCACAGTGATAACTTCCACCGCCTTTGATATTCTTTCCCAAGGTGGTAAAGGCATCATTAGGTTGCTGTTAGTGCCAGGGGCCTCAGCATCCTTAACCTGTGATCTTCTGGCATTTCTGAAAGTAGTTCGTTCATTTAATTCTTTTCGTATTTGTCTGCAAGTATGGCTTCTTGTCAGAACTCCAATCTGCTACTATTAGAACCTGTTTTTCTGCTGCTTGTTTTGTTCTCTCCCATCTGCTGACTTGTAGACTTCAGATTGTGATAACTGGGGACCTTAGGAACAATGGTGAAATCCCCTGGATAAGATGAGCTCATTTTCCTCTCTTTGGACTCAAAATAGATGAGTCTCTGGAGGAAGGAAGGGTACTGTTGTCATCATATATCTGCCTGGCTGTCATTTAGGACTTAATTGGACTCTCTTCAATTTCATTCTATTCCTGATTGTCATGTCTCTGGACCCCTGAGAAATTTCTTGTCATATGTGTTCTGAAGCAAGACATTTTGATGCTATATTTATTTGGATGTTCAAAGTGCAAAGAATAGGATTTTGGCCATAGGTACAATAGACATATTCACACCCTTTCTGACTCTCTACCCCATCACTGATCCTAATCCTGGCTTTCATGCATAAAAAATATTTAAGGAAAATATTCTTCTATTTATATAAAGGTTGAGGGAACTGTGTAATGTACTTCATTCAGTGGCATGGCATCCAGTTTTCATTATTGTCAACACAGTATCTTTTGGTATACAAACTTACATTTTCTGTAATATTTTAAAGCAAATACTATTCATCATATCTTTTCACTTATATTTTTGAATATTTCTTTTAAGAGATAAGGATTTTAAAAGGAACTATAGGACACATAGATTGAAGTTTTTTTCAGTTGAGTTTTTTCAAATCACAAACAGTGCATCAACAAATTGCATTTGACGTCCATGTCGACTTTCAGTATTTTAAATTGATATATAACAACGGTGTAGCAGAAGTGCTCAATGAGTGCTTACAAAACTAACAGTCCTTGTAACTACAACTCAGATTGAAGATGTAGAATATCATTAGCTCCAAAAGTCATTATGTGTATACTTCTCCTCCAAGATAGCCACTCTTCAGTTATCATAGATTGATTTACCCACTTTTTAAAAAGATTTATTTTTATTTACTTATGCGTATAAGAACTGGGTGCAGGCCAGAGGTGTGGGGGATGGGAGGATTCACCAGAGACAGAGTGGGGAGCAGAACAGGTGGATCTATTGAAATACACCATAGCGGGCAAGACAGGAGAGGTCTGCTGTGCCATGTGGGTTAGCTCCCTGGCTGGGAGATTGAACTTACGCTGCAGTGGCTGCAGATAGCTTCATAGTGCTGAGACTTTAACCCCTGTGCCATCAGGGAGGCTCTGGTTTGCGAATATTTTAACTTTATATAAATGGAATCATATGGCAAGTCTTTTGCCTTGGCTGCTTTTTTATATCATGTATATCAGTAAATTCTTAAAGAAACTGACAGTTTTCCAAATTAGTTGTGCCATTTTACATTGACACAGTGTTTGAGCTTTCTAATGATCTACATCCTTACCAACCTTTGGGAAATTCACTATTATATTTTAATAAATGTGTACTGTTAGTCCATTTTAATTTTAATTTCTATTTCCTGATGACAGATTATATTGAATATGTTTTCATATATTTATTTGCCACCTATATAACTTCTTTTATGAAATGTTTTTTTAATATTTTCCTTCTTGCTGACTTGTGGGAGTTCTTTATGTATTTTGGATACAAGTCCTTTGTAAGATATGTATCTCAGCTATTTTCTTGCATGACATTGGATTTCAAGAAAACTATAAATCTTGGCTTAATATGTTTGTTACTCCTTTTCTAGATATGTTGGTATACTCAAAGTTGAAAGATTTCTTCTTAACGACTACTTTGTAGATTGGTCCATGATCTATTTTAAGGTAATATTTGTGTATGATATAAAGTAAGGGTCTTCTTCTTCTTTCTTTTGGTATCTAGGTGTATTTGCACTGTTTACTAAAAAGGCTTTCTCCCCTCTCTCAATTGCCTTGGCATTTTTGTCAAAAATCAATTGTTTTTTTTTTTTAAATGTGTGGTTTTATTTCTTTACACCCCCATCTATTTCCTTGATTAATTTATGTATCCTTTGACTAATAGCGCACTGTCTTGATTAGTGTGGCTTTATAGTAAGTCAAGTAGTGTGAGTTCTTCAACTCTGTCCTTCTTTGTTTAAAATTGCCTTGGCTATTTTAGTTCATTTGCCTTTCATGTAAATTTTAGAATCACTTTGTCATTTCTACAAAAAACTCCTGCAGGGACTTTGATTGGGGTTGCATTGAATCTTTAGATTGATTTTTGAGAGAAATGACATTTTGAAAATATTGAATCTTCCAACCCATGAATATGCTGTATCTTTCCTTTTATTTTGTGTGTCGACCGATATAATTTTTTCTATGGTGTTTACTAGGTTTGAGTACTAAGACCTCCATTTAGTTTCTGGTTTGGGATTGAATAGTAAATAAAATTGTACTTTTAATTTTATTTTCCAATTGTTTATTGTTGTGTTAGAAGTAGTGTTGAGTTTTGTATGCTGTCCTTGTATCATTTGACTTTCTAAATTCATTTATTTGTTCTAGTACCCTTTTTGTATATTTTTAAACTTATCTACATAAATGATCACATCATATGTTAATAAAGATATTTTTACTTATTTTGATATTTATTTAAAGTTTTGTTATATTTAGTTTATTTATACAGTCTGAAAGTATCTTTTAAGTATTTATCTCAGACCACTACTGCACCATCTTCTGTGGTCCACAGAACTTATTCCTACACCAAGACATTTTTGCTAGTTTAAACAATCCATACTAATTAGATTTTACCCCAGTCTATACCCCAAGCTGATGCTCTTCACTGCAGTCTGCATTCTGTAATCTCATCTGGAAATATTTCCTTCTTTCCAAATACATCCCTATAGTTCATTTTAATATTCCCTTTCATGTAGATTTTGTTATTTTCTTACGAGAAATGTGCATGTTCTGGCAGGTAGATACTGAACAGGTTATGTTTATCTAATCAAGAAATAAGATTTTTTTTTCCTCAGAGTTTTGTCTGGTCCATTTCCATGTTGTCCTAACAACTTAGATCTTTAAGCTTTCACACCTAAATGCCTGGGTTTTTTTTTTTTACCATTACCCTTTTATCCTTAGCAGGTGCTAAATTCTATTTTTCCTTTCCCCAACACTATTAGACTAATACAAATGCTTATTAGATTTTCAGTCTTTTGCAATTGGTTTTTGCTTATTTTTGGACCTCTTCCTCCATAGCTTATATATAGTTTAGTAATTTACAAACGCCTTCAGTTGAAATTGCATTGAAATTGTTGGACATGTTTCTCTATGGTCTCCATTTCTCAAAAATCCTAGTTTCTTAATCACTAGTTGCTGCTTTTGTAGCTTTTAAATTCAAGTTTTTGGGGCCTCCCTGGTGGCACAGTGGGTTAAGTGCAGCGCTGTGGAGCTGTCGGTGGCTGCAGCATGAGTTCGATGCCCAGCTGGGGAGATTAAATACTGAATACCACCTTGATATTCCCATTTCTTTGGCCAAGAATTAGAAAAACATCATTATCCCAGGTCTACCACATATTGCATATTTGTCCCAGTATACTTACCCCTCCGTGTGTGTATTCTTATATATAAAATGGGAATAGTGATAAAAATCCAGGCAAAATTCTTTTCCCATTGGTTTTTTTAAGAGAATCATCAGGAGTAATGGTTGTAATATGAGTCTGTCATCACAGTAGTGGAAGTCATTTATTTTTTATTTTATTATTATTATTTTTTAAAGATTTATTTATTTATGCATACAAGCTGGGGTGCAGGCCAGAGGTGTGGGGTGGTGAAAGGGTTCACCAGAGACATAGTAGGAAGCAGAACAAGCAGATCGACTGAAATACACTGCTGAGGGGAGCAGCGGGCGAGGCAGGAGGGGGCTACTGCGCCATGTGGGAATCTCCCTGGCCAGGCACTGAACTCGTGCTGCAGCTGACAACAGCTCCACAGTGCTGCACTTAACCCGTTGTGCCACCAGGGAGCCCCCATTTATTTTTTTAGTAAATGATTATCATGTGCAGTACCATGCTGAACACTAGGGATGCACTGGTAATCAAGACCAGAGCAGTCATTGTTTTCAATGAGAAAGGCAAAGTGAGTTATTTCTCTAGTTATTCTATAGGGTAACGACTAAAGTTTCAGTACTTTCATACCTGCTTCAAAATCTGTGCTGTCAAAATGGCCGTACTGAAATATCTTCTACCGGTGTTCCACTCACATTGCTGAATCACTGCATTTTCCCCTAAGCACCTTTCACTTGAAGAAAATTACTTTTGATGAAGATGGATCCTTTGCAGTGATTCACAGGACAGAACTTCTCTTCTTTTGTTTTTTCTTCCTTCGGTGTTGCTCAGATTCCCAGTGAGTAGCTGGTTCCCAAGGAAATCCACCCCTACGGGAAATGAAAAACTGTCCTTCCTCAGGACTTGGTGTTAGAGGAGTAGAAAGGTGTCTTCAAAGGGGAAGTTTCACAGAACCCAGAGGCAGGAAGTCACTTGACTCTCTCTCTCCTGCTTCAGAGTGAAAATGAGGTCACAGGATGTCCCCTCTGTCCCTTCTGTGAATGTCTGAATAAAAGACCAAGAGAAAATCTCATGTCCTGCAGCTAAACGTATTCTCATGCTGTGTAGGAGTCACTTTTTGGCTCTTTGTGCAGTAGCCAAAAGACAGTCTCAGCAGGCAGGAGTATGGGAAGCCAGTAAGGTGAGAGCAGTTATTTTTTTCTTTCCACAATTCTGGTGATGCTTCCTTTCTCTGTATAGAGAAAACCTCTTAATTGGAATGGAGACAGCATAGATTATTCAACTTCTTGCCATTCCTAATCTTTCATTACTTTTTTTCCTAACTGAATTGGAAAATCAGGCTTCAGGTTCCTCTTGGAAAAACCCATAAGAATTAAACCAGTTCCCTATTATGGCAAGCAGAGTATTTCAGCTGTAGGAGGTGTATAGACTTATTCTTCACCCTTAAAAACCTTCTGTCAAGAGGATAAAGGTAAAATTCATTAATTACGCAAATATTAATCAAATATACACAGGGTTGTAGTGCTAAAACACAAAGCTGAAAATATTTGTGACTTACCCCTTTCTAGTTTACTATCCTAGCTTTTGGACATTTACCCTGAGGTTTCTTCTGCAAGGTTCCATAGCATGATTATGGCCTCAGCAATACTAAGTCTTGACGCTAATTCCTGGCTTATCCATTTACTATGCAGTGTTAGGCAAGTTACCTTACCTTACTATTCTGAGCTTTAGTCTCTTTATCTGTGATAAGGAAATAAATAGACACCAAATATTCCTGGTGTACTCATGATATATCAGGAACTTCATTCTTAGGTATGAGGGAATAAGTCATTAACAAATAAACAACAAAAATACATGATAGGGTTGGGGGGAGCTGTTAAAAAACTGATTCAAGAAGGAGAAAGTGGCCAAGTGTCAGAAAATGCTAAGTGGTTAAATGAAGAGAGGCCAGAAATTGGCCATTGACTTAGGTAAGATGTGGTTTTTGATGACTTTTCTATTGGCATGCTATTCATGTACTTGACCTTTATATGTTCTTAATAAAGGGAAAATATACTTGATGATTTTGGCTTCTTAAGCAATCTAGAATGATCCTTTATAGGAAATTAATCCGACAGGTAGGCTGGATTTTTAAAAATTTCATAAGGAGTATTATATTTTTGGCTCTAATAATTGTATTTTAGATAATAGGGAGAAAAAGGAGAAATCAATAACTGCCTACTACCCTTTAAGTTTGTGTTTCTAGATTGGCTACAGTATCTCAAAATTATCCTGCTGTTGAGATTCTCATTAAAAACCTTTTTTAAAAAATTAAAATCTTTTACATATGGGAGTACAAAAGTGACCAAGTCAAAATGAATCCCAGTGACTTTTCAGCACACATCAGAATCAATGTTTATAAGCAGCATTTAAGGCTAATTAGAATAGATTGCTTTTGGGTTTCTGACACAATGACTTGTTCTGAAGTTCTCTTCCCTTTTGCATTTATCACAGATATTTTCATCTCATTGTTCATCTGCAGCAGTCAGTGGCAACTCTGACCACACACACAGCACAGTATCAGTGGGGAGGAAAAACCCACACTGTTTCCCCAGGACATGACAGAAAAAACAAAAAGCTAACCTCTATTGATTCCCATTTCTCAGACAGAGTGATGCCTTTAACTCTCTGTAATGAAAGTTGTTGTATGTGAGAGATATTACCAACATTGGGCTGCTGTGGTCTTTTGATGTGTCCCAGAGATATTACAGTAAAAGTTATTAAAGAATAAATTGTGGCACACCAACTGCTCTGCCCAAGCAGCTTGTCACTTTGCACCTCTGCCATTTATGTAGTGGCAAATTTTCTTTCTTCTTCTTAAGTTTGTTAGTTTTTGAAAACTTATTGTTATTATTTTTTAATTAGACAGGGGTATGAGAGTAAATTGACAGCCTGTGTCCGTTCAGGACAGAAAGTGAGTGAAGCCTTAAAAAATTCATTACACTATCTAGGCATTTGTGCGAAACATGCATTTCTCTCTAGGACCCTCTGAAGTTAACTTTTGCCCGTTGTAGAGATTAGGAAAGTGAAGCTTAGATGATTCAGAACCTGTCCAAGGTCACAATGCTAATTGGATGGGCATGTGGAGGTGGGAGACTGACTCAAGGTACGCTAAGTCTGGTGATTTCTGTTTAGAGTGTGATGGTTTCTGTGTCTACCGAGTGGGGAGGTTAAAATTGTTTAAAACCTGGAAAGTGATGAAATATGAGGAAATTATGTGCTGTGAGACCATGCGTTCTCTCGCTTGCCACTGAACCAGAAATTGCTGGGGAACCACCATGGGTCTGTAGCCTTCCCTGGCAGCTGGGCTTGGTGTCCGCAGAGGCAAGCTGTGGCTCATGGTTAAATTGCACAGATGGAAACCAGGCAGTACTTGGGTGTGGGCTCATGCCTTCTTCTTGCTTGCCCAAATTAAGCTGCTTAGCTGTGTTCCTGGGGAGACTGAAGGTTTGTCAGGGGTCAGCTAGCATTTCTGAACAGCTCTCCAGCATGCCCGAATGTACATTCCCCTTTCCCAAGTGACAGGAGACACAGTTGCTGCAGAATAGCTCAAAATATTCTTCTAAATTTGGATTGCTTTATTTGGCAACTTTTAGTAATCCTAGGGACATCACATAATGCCCTCTTTCTTACAATTCCATTTGATTCTTGAGTTTATAGATTCTCAGCTCAGGAATATTTCAAGAATGGAAATGTTACTTTTTAATGTTTAAATGAAACATGTTAACTGTATTTCTAACAAAATTAGCAACTAATATTTTACTGTGTGTTTCTGGTGCTAACAGCTAGCTATACATGTATGATCTGATTTAATAATTGCCAGTGTCCTATGACATGACAGCTTTTATTAGACTCATAAAAAAATGACTCAGAGAGGTTAAACAGTTTGCTTAAGATTACAGAGTTAGTGATGTCATCAGGATATGAAAGCAGATGGTGTAACTCATATCCCATGTTCTATAGGGAGAAACTGAAGTCCAGACAAGTAAAATGTCAGCAACATGATAGGTCTTCTTACCCCATCTCTCTTTCCTTCATTCTCTTTTTACAAGACATCTACTTCTGAAGTTGTTCAATGTCAAATTTCCAGATTATGTGTTGTTGATAACTTGCTTAGTGCCGAAGCTATGCTTCTTTGTCTTCTAAGAGTCCATGAGGAACCTCTGTTAGAATGCTTGAGAGAGTAGAAAGAAAATGAATGTACTCTCAAAAAAGGGAGAATTTAGGTCTTTAACCCTTTCCTTGATGACAATAAATTTCAGAAATGAGACTTATTTACATTAAAGTCTGTTTATTGAGTTTAATAAGAAAAATACTATGATTTTGTCCTTTCCATGGATTTTGGAATTAAGTAGAAATCATGGCTCTTTTTGGACTATCTCCCCAAACTGAAAACTTACCCCAAGGTATTCTTTTGAAAAAATCAGAGGTTTTTTTGTTTGTTTGTTTTTAGTTATGATTCATTTTATCGGTGAACCAGATCTGAATGTCAGGATCTAAATTTTATTTTGTGCCTTTGTCTCCACTTTATGACACTGAGGAAAATATGTTGTCATCTCACAGTTGAATAAGAGGTGCCTTCTTACAAAATCATTACTTTATTTAAATTAATTAGGTCTTCTAAGTCAACTTATTGATATTGAACCCATGTTAACTTTAACCTTAGAGCTAAGATCGTTATATTTTATCTGAGAAATACAGGTGTAAAAAACAGAATGTGTTTAAAGTAGATCCTGTGGAAAACCCGGTCCTTCCATCCCTTATGGTAATGGAGAGATCAGAGTTGCTGGCAGAAATCAGAAACATCTTCATTTGTCATTGACTCTGACTACTAACCATTCTTAGAAGAAGCAACAGTTTAAAAAATTGGTAATCACTAAAGATGTGTGCAGTTGTCTTCATGATTTCACCCCATTTGGGGAAGGTAATAATTTTCCTCTCACAATGAAAGGCAGCTCTGCTTTCCCAAATTCTCCCCAACCATAAACAACATTCAACTTAAAACTGGAGGCTTCAATTTATTGAGCCAGAGGCTTTGGAACAATGATTTCAGTGTTAGGTGTTCTACTATAGTGTCTTATTTATCAGTCTCTAAATATTACTAACAGACATGCTCATGTCTTTGTAGCTGTGAAGTAAAAAGAAGCAACAACTAACTCTTTCCATGCTTCATATTAAGGAAACTGGGTTCCTGCAGTACCCAAGATGATTTATTGTTTGCTGTGTAAATGAGAAGAGTTGGATTTTAAAACAGTTTTAAGATTGTTCTAGGGAATAGGTACACTGTGCAAATCATTCTCTGGGGCATGCTGTTGACACATACATATGGTAGCATATTGTGGTGGTGAATGGACTGAAGCTCAGCAAAACTTCAGAGACCACTTGATGGATTTCTCTGAGACTCTGAATTAGACAGTGCCTCAGGAGATGATAGCAGGATACTTTTCAAGAGTTTCCTCCCCTACCCCCACTAACCTCCCCACTTTCTCTAAGGGGTAATTAATTATTTTCTTATCCAGGGAACTTGCCTTTGGATTTAGTTGATGACAGACTAATTAATGGACAGGTCCAGAAGCACAGACATTTTTGCCAACTGCTTTCTATGTTTCTGCTTGGATCCTCTTGCTGTAAATCAGAACAACAGTTAATGAAACAATGTACAAGCTTTGGAAAGACGGCTCTATTTTTAGGCTCTCTGGAAATTTTTTCCTTTATTTGATTTTGGTGGTTTCAGTCGTATCTTCTAATACAGTTTCATACAAATGTAATCTGGCTTCCCCAGCCTAGTACAACCCAAATCAAAATGATATTATAACTTTTCACAGCTGTAAATCCTTCCTCAAATTAAAGCTCTGAGACCTAATCTGCTGGAGGTCTACAGAGGAGGAGGGGAGCCACCAGCACCCCACCACGAATAGCATTAAGCATCTAATGACAACCTGACAGGGACTTTTATCTTTTGTCCCCTGTGAAATGAAATCTTCAAAGTTATCTGCCTTTTCTTTGAAACTTAGCACAAGCTCTACTTGGCCAGGTGTCTCAAAACTGATACCAAGAGGGCAAAGAGTAAGTGCTGTATTTCTTTCTTTTCTTTCTTTTTTAACCCAGTTCTTTCTGGGCTGCCTTTAAAAAAAAAAAAAAAAAAAAAAAAACAGACCTGGGAAGAAGGGAAGAAGTGAGGGTAAAATCTGAGACATGTCTCCTTTCCAATAAGGTTAAAAATGCAGACTCATGGAATCTCAGAAGGGACTGAAGCAGAAGATTGATGAATTAATTGAACTCACTAATTAGTCAGAGAATTAATTACTCTGTGTGAAGCAAAGTCAAGATAAGAAAAGGGGTGAGTAGGTCTTAGGTGAGAGGTTGAATCAGAAAGCCAGAGATCTTGGTGGATGAAGTTCTTAAGACCCAACTGACAGTGTTGGGCGAGCAGGCAGGATGCCTGAAGATCTGCAGGCAAGGCTAACTTGAAACTCTCTAGGTAGTTGGATATTAGTGCCAGGGTTCCACACAAGAGAGAGTGAACCAAAACTTTAGATGTGGAATATAATTAGTTACCAAAGAGACTTATAGTGATGGTTCAAAAGCTACCTTTTTAGCTTTATTTAAGACATTTTCTAGGATTTCTAGATATGTTTCTTTAAAGGTAGAACTCTGATTGCTTTGGGAAGAGACCAAATTTTCTCAGTTCTAAATAAAGGACAGGTCTATAATGTCTTTCTTCCTTTAGGGCATTGTTAGGTCTTTTGATCCTCCTATGGGCTAGGTATAGATGGATTATTCATAATCATTTGTGTAATTTTCAGTACCATCTTCATTAGGATCAACTTCCCCATGCTGTTTTTCATTCACTAAATTGATGGGATCACACTCTATGACAGCAGTTCCAAATACTAGAATATACCAGTTGGGTTTCCTGAGTTAACCTGGAAAATGAGACCAGACTTCTTGACCATAAGACTCTTGGAATATTTTATTGATACATAGAGTCCTTATGATTTATCCATATATAATGTCAGGTAGGATCCTAGTTTGAGCTACTCTCTTGGGAGATAATTGCAGAAATATACTGTAAGACAAACTATCTTCTCATTTCCATCCCTAGGAAAGTCAGTAAGAGAAAGAAAAAGGAAGAGGTTCCTAGTAGTATCATTCATTTGATTCTAATTTATACCTACATTTCAATTTATACCTAAATATTATATTCTTTTGGTATTAATGTAAATGGTATTATGTTTTTAATTTCAAACTCATAGGTCATTGCTGGTATATAAGAAAGCATTTGACATTTGCACATTAACATGGTATTTTACAACACTGCCATAATTCCATACTCGTATTAGGAATATTTTACTTGTATATATATTTATTATTTTTTTAAGAGTCAAAGAGTTGGAGGAGAAAAAGTGTCCAGCATACCTGTATAAAAACATAACCATTAAAACATGATGTATATTTTGATACCCCATATGGCTTTTGTGAAATTCCTATAGTGGTGTGGAATCACATTTGTTTATATTTTCATAGGTAACATGTCATATAATAAATTAAACAATGAACAACATATCTAGGAGTGAATTTGTTTTCATCCAAACAAGTGACTTTGTAACACATATGTGTAGAGAGAGATTTAATTCAATTAACATACAAATAAGTAAAATATGAAAAAGAAGTATCTAGACAAAGATAGTTCCAATAATTGTGAGTCCGTGGTAAGAAATATAAATGAAAAAGTTGTTAGTAATTGTAGTTTCGATACAGAAAGAAGGGCCATGCTGAATTAACTGTTCCGCTCTCACAACTCAGCATACAGTAGTGAGAAGATGTCATTTGTGTGTGCTTGTCTGGTTTCCAAAGGATGGCTTCTCATATCTTTGCCTTTCACATATTCTTACTCTTCTCTCATTGACTGACTCCACTTAGAACCATTCAGGGAAGAGTGTTCGGGGAAATGTGGTCACTGGCCTCTGCTTGTGATGCAGATTACTGAGGAGTTGGTGCTTCAGAGTGACAATAGATTATCCAGTACAACTGTGTTTCTGTTTTAATAATTGGGATGTGTTTCCCCTGCAATTTTGGTTTCTCCGAAGTCTTTTCTTTTTTAAAATACATGTACAAATGATTTTTTATATACAGCCTCACCTGACTTTATCTGTAAAAGAGACTGTAGAGTCACTTCTGCTTCTACAGTCTTGGCACATTGTCATTATTTACCTCTTATATTCATAATCATATACAACATTATATGACAGTTTGGAAAAAATGTCTTTTTCCTCTGTTAGATTGAAGTCAGCCAATTGAAGCTAGAGATTATTTCTTTTATGTGTGAATATGCCTTTGTTGCAGCATCTGACATAGCACCATATACATAGTAGCTACTAACCAAATATTTGCATAACAATGAATAATATTACTATTATGTCAATAATAGTACTTTTATGATCAATGTAAGTCACTGTGTAGGTGAATTGGATCATCACTTTGTTCTGATTAATGACTGTAACTAAAATGTATATCCTATTTACATTTCCGATTTATTTAGCACTTTCATTGCTGCTCCTTTATTAGGTTAGTTGGTCTTTTGCACTGGTCATTAACTTTCAGTCTAAAGTCATGAAACATTAGTACAGACTTGGTATATTCAGGCTACAGGGTCACGTTTCCTAGATGATCATACCTGGTATGTCTGAAAGCAGTTGAATGGCTCCTCTAATGATTCTAGAACACTGTGCTGAATGACAAATTACTGGTGTCAAATATTATATGATTCATAAATGACTGTTAAGCACTTTATTTCTATCCCTCCAGGAAGGCTAGATTATTCCCAAATAACATACTGCTATATGAAAATGCCAATATTTACTCTCTGTTGATCCAGGGTAACAATTTGCAAACAGTTATTTGATATAAGACACTCTTACTATTTTTTACAAATCAATAACTAGTTAGGTAGAATGACTTTCAAAGGCACCCATGGTGATGGGGTTGCCCTTCAGGTCCAGTAGGGTGTATTTAACAAAGAATATCTGTTCTTGGCAGACTACGTTATTGTCTGAAAAGAATAGATGTTTGATTTTATTTTGGCTCTCAAATGGACTTAGGTTATTCGTCAGTCTCAGGACAACAATTATTTTTCTAAAGTGATATTAACGTAAGTTTTAAGTAAAACCAATAGATATATGTTGAATTTCTCACATGGTGCTGCTATTTAATTAACATACCTCTTTTCCTTTATGTCAAGTATTACAAAGTCACAGTTTGTCACTTTGTTTTTTATGTCTTACCTTCTATGTGCCCCGACTTCCTAACATCCATCCTAAAGGTCTGTTTCTAGTCATGGCTACTTATTAATGCTACTGTTTTGTTTGCTTGCCCCTTCCTTCCTTCCTTCCTTCCTTCCTTCCTTCCTTCCTTCCTTCCTTCCTTCCTTCCTTCCTTCCTTCCTTCCTTCCTTCCTTCCCTCCTTCCCTCCTTCCCTCCTTCCCTCCTTCCCTCCTTCCCTCCTTCCCTCCCTCCCTCCCTCCCTCCCTCCCTCCCTCCTTCCTTCCCTCCTTCCTTCCCTCTCTCTCTCTTCCATCTCTCTCTCCCTCCTTCCTTCCTTCCCACCTTCCCTTCTTCCCTCCTTCCCTCCTTCTACTTAGCTACAAGCCCCACAGTCATGAGGGCTGCCATAGTGGCTCTTTAAAGACAACAGACTGATGGGCACAGATGTTGAAGGCTTGGACAAAGGATAATAAAAGAGGAAGGGAAGAGGGAATAATGAAAGAGAACAAAAGAAAGAAAAATATAGATGTTAAAGTTAAGAGGTAGGCAAGCAAAGGTGAGTAAGATAAAGGGTAAAGAAGAGAGAGGCAAGGGATAAATGGTAAAGAAAGGACAGATATTTGTAGGCAGAAATGATAATCCATACACCATGAAAATGTGCTCTCATTCAGGAACTCTGGTTTTTACATTTATTTGCTAACCTTCAAGCTTTATACATTTTATGTCATTTTTCTATTGACTCCTTTCTCTTGACCCTTTTGTTGCTTACCTTGTTCCCTAAACAATCTCCCCAACATACACACTGGCATCCTTCTTGCTTATCATTGGACCCACTCTGCCAATCTCAGATGCATGGACTCTGTTTCTCTCTCACTCTGCATTTGCAGGCAGCACTCAAGATGCACTCATCCTATGCAGTGTAAGACTTAGATGCTACAAATTTTGACCAGAATTCAACCTGAGGACTCTTCAGAGCTAGGATTGTCCTTTATAGGGATAACTTTATGAATTACACTTTCTAGGGCACGAGCAAAAGGCAGATATTAAAATGATAAGAAACTTCTGCAGAGTTTCAGGGTTGAAATCTACTAATATTTCAGCAAGATCCCCTCTCTATTTCATGTAAGCAATGACATTTTAATATTCTTGACTCTGAATACTTGAAATAGCAGTGGGGTAGTAGAGTCAATCTCATAAAGCAAGGATTCCAAATTGCTTTTCTGATTCATGCCAGATATGATTTGTTGCCAGTAGCTACTGGAAATGCTGTTGTACTGAGAAGTATTTAAGGCTGTATGTAGACATGGTGGAAAGAGCTCTGTGATCAACTGATGATGTCTGCTGTGGCATGATGAGGCAATGGAATCAGTGATCTATGTGTCATATATTTGTTCATCTAGACCTAAAATTCTTTTGAGTATTTTATATTCTTCAAATATAGATATTTTATGGATTTAGCTAGCCATAGAGGGGTTATATTCATATTTTAAGGATTTTTTGAGTGTATGATCCTTCACCACCTCCCTAATTAATTTTCTTCAGCCTTAGCAGAGGTAACCTGATCATAAGAAGGGTAAAGAGCTTAATAAGCAACAATATGCCTTTGTCCCCTAACAAATATTATCCAATAAGCAAATATTTGTCCTTTGTTGCTAATGGAAAGCATACACTTCTTGATAGCAGTGTAAGTTTTTTTTTTTTTTTTTGGCATTTTCAATGTTTCAAGTATGTTTTGATGCAGTAATTCAGTTAGTTAATTTGACAGACATATTTGCTCTGATGATGATTTTTGCATTTCCATAGAGTTCTAGGGCTATAAGGCTATTTAGATGGCTCTCAATTCACATTAGAGAATGAAGGTCAGAGAATATGTGATTAACAGGGCAGCTAGCCAAGAGCTATGATGCCAGGCAGAAAAAGGATAAGGACACAATTATGATCCTATGCAAGAGTAAAGTAAGGGAGCCTTATGTGATTGGTTATAACAGAACTGGAACCCCAATGCAGACACACAGGTAGCTTTTAATGTCATCACTGTGGGTAGAACCAGCTTAAAGATTCTGATCAAGATCAAAAAATACTGTTCTGGGGCCTCCCCGGTGGCGCAGCAGTTAAGCGCTGCGGCGATGCGAGTTTGACGCCCGGCCAGGGAGAATCCCACATGGCGTGGCAGACCTCTCCTGCCTTGCCCGCTGCTCCCCTCAGCAGTGTATTTCTGATCTGCCTGTTCTGCTACCCTCTCTGTCTCTGGTGAACCCTCTTACCGCCCCACGCCTCTGGCCTGCACCCCAGCTTGTATGTATAAATAAAAACTCTTTAAAAAAAATACTGTTCTGTTGGATAATTTATTCTATATAGATCTTTTGTTAGACATCTTCTTCCTAGTAGATGAACTCAGTTGTTCAGTGACAAGGTAGTAATATTTAGACTTAATCTAGAATGGACCTAAAAGTTAGGAGATTCTCATCGTAGTATACATAAAAATTCCTCAGTACTGCCGCAATGCTATGTAATTGACAGATATTACTTTGATGTTCATGAGTAAACAATGTCTTCTTTCCTTACACATGTAAGGAAAAGCTTAGACTAAGGGTCTATTCCTTCCTTAAGTTCCTGTTATAGATTTCCATGACACTTGTTGATCTTAGTTTAAACATAAATATCTACCTGGGCGTGTTTTGTTGAAAGACAAGTCTAGTCTCCTATTTCTCATGTGAACACACTGGACTTTGTGTATCAAACTGGATATCAATGTTCTGTTCAAAGTGTGTAGTCCATTGTCTGTTCAGTGAACATTTATTAAATCAAGGATCCTCAGTAAGATAAAGGAAAGACCTTGACATGAACAACACTGATAGTGCTAACTAAATCTCAGGGTCCTGGTAGCTGGAAGGAGACTTGGGGACCCCTCAGTTAAAGTGCTATGGCTTTATCTAGGGTGATCCTCACACCAATGTGAGAGCAGCTCTTAGGACTCTTTACAGGTGAAGAAATTGAAATTTGAGAATAAGTGGCATAAGGTCACCCAGCAAGTATGCAAATACTGGGATTGCAGCCAGTGGCCCTCTGCTGTGAAGCTTTCTTTTCACCACTATACCAGGACTCTTTCTAAAGAGCCTGAGCTCTCCCGACTGGCCTGGGGAGAGCTCATTGTGTTCCTGCACAGCTGAACATAGGAAAGTGAAAAAAAGAAATTTTGGTAAATTACCTCTTTAAAATAAGTAATCTAAAAGAGCAGCTTTAAGATGCTTTGATTTCATTATTAATACTTTTTTTTTAAGTTTACTGTAGTTATCTGAACCCTTTCAGGCAGGCACTATGTGGGTCCTTAATAATTTTCATGTTGATTCTGTAGCTGTCCCTAATAGTTCTCTCAAGAAACTGAAATAAGGTCAAGTTGTTCAAATACTTACATAGGACTTTGAACCTTTTGTATCCATGTTCAAAGTCTCCTAAAACACTCAGTATTTTATTAATGCTTTTATATCTCATGCTCTGGGGAATTATGTGGAAACTCTAGCGTGGAATTATACTTTAAGGCGATCCAGTCAGACTCTTCCTGTATGCATGAATTTATTCTGTTGTTTCTACTTCTGTATTTACTTATTCATTAGAATTAAACCCTTGTATCATTAATTAATAGAAACAATGTCAGTAATTGAAGCACTGTACAAATATTTAAATGAATCATAGGATTATTTGGCAAACGAAGGTGGGTACATCTAGGAACTTATTATATAACTTATACTTGGCAATAAATAGACATTTTTAACTGTTCTTTCCATACAGATGCACAATGATGGTTTAATACAAATTACTAAGAGAGTGGAAGTGAGTATAGTTTTGACACAAGTAGAATAAAGCTCATATGCATAAATATAATAAAAATAATAATGCATTTTATTTACTTGTGTGTTGTCTAACTACGGCTGCATTCTAGCTGCTTTGTAATAAAATTAAAGCGACCGATTAAATACCGATTAGCTGGTTAGAGACAGATCAGATTATAGCAACAATCAAAATCAGTGTAGAACAATGTGCTCAATCAATCTACTCTTCTTTTGGCAAATAGTCTTGGAATACATTTCTTTATTGCATACATGTGCTTTGTGTATGCAGCATGTTGTTGTGATACTCAGAATTCTGGATTTGCTATAAGGAGGGTTGGAAGCTTCACACTGTTTGGCACCTAAGAAATGAGACCTTGAGACACATTCCTGCTGGGGCTACAATAAGTGGGAATGAATGGGTGTGTTGTATGTGAGACCCGGTAGTACTTGCCTGAACTGACAGGATGGAACCCTGATAAATGCTTTTCTATCAGAAACAAAAGAACGAAGTTCATGAAAGAGGAAACCACCCACAGACAGGACAGCTGATTTTTTAATAATACAGGGGTTAATGATATCAACCCTAACAATCAAAAATCTTTGAATCACCTACAGTTGGTCATCTGTCTATGCAGCTCTACAGCCACAGATTCAACCAAATGACATCCAAGAGCACTTGAATGCAGAATTTGTAGATAGGAAAGATCCAGGTATAAGCAGGTCTGTGCATTGCAGCCCATGTTGTTCAAGGGCGAGCTCTACTAGGATGAAAGCAGTGCTAGTGGTGGATGTTGTCGCTTCCCGATGATGGTCATGTTACTACTACCCAAACATGGGAAAGGCTTGAGCTCATATGTCTGTTCAGGGGAATGCTATTTTCTTTTGAAGAGGTCTGGAAGCAGTAGGATGAAATCATGCATGAAAATGGCATGATAGTCATCTATGTGCCATATAGTGTGTGTTCTGTGTATGGTATTAATATATTTAATGTATAATGTATTTTAACATATGTAATATTTCTTCGACTTGATTCTAAAACGTAAGTTTGTTTATAAAGGAAACTGTCACCATTTTCAATGGGGAACCATGCCACCTACCATGAAGAAAATAGTGCAAGTAAATTATCACAAATTAATTCAAGATAGATGCTATTTCTTAATAATGACAGTAACCTAGTCCTTTGTTTCTCTTTGTTTAAAGGGGAGATTCCCAAGTGTTATACAGCTGATTAAGGCATGTGGCACCACATTGAGACATTCCCCTTGATATAGCAAAATGATTGAACAGGAAATTAAGCAGGAATGAAATTCTCACCACAAAATTCAGTGTTATTTAATGCCACCTCTGTGTGCTGCCCACAGTCCTCCTCTGTGCGACCCAGTGGTGTGTGCCCCATTTGTAGGAGTCAGTTGTCTAGTAGGACGAGTCCTAGACTGGTGGTAGGAGGCAAGTCTCCTGTTTAAAACCTAGTCTTCACTAGTTGTAGATGTCTAGCTTTTACTTTCCTTTAGTCTGCTCAAAGGAATATTGAAAATATCGTAAATCCATGCTCCAGGTCAGAGTTCTGGGTGGGTGAGTCTATTTAATTCTGAGGTCAGTATTAGTGAATCTGTTCCCTTGCCTCTTCCCTTCCTCTTCTCTCTTTGGAGCACACATGCCTGAAGGGGAAATGGGTTTACTTTTTCTTCTCAAGAGAAGTTCAATTCTGCAGAGTGGGCCTGTCATTTTTAAGAAGAGGTATAGGTAAAAGACTCTAATATACTTCATCTACTACTATTGTCAGTCGGAACATTCCTCTCTCACAAAGGGTATAAGGAATCCCTTCTTGGCAGAAAATTTCAGCAGGACAAGGAAAAATAATCCCAACCAGTGGAGGCTATGGATGGATTTATGTCATTCCAATCTCTGGTTCAGAGATTTGAGGACTGTATTTACCAAATTTTGTAAGTTCCAAGATAAAATGAGTTATAAAATTTCACCAACAATGTAACTAAATTAGTGGATCATTTGTATTAAATAGGCATATCACTTGGAAGAAAACTCTCATTTAAGAAATGTTGGCACATAAAGAAAAATATAGTTAATTTATAATTAAAAAAAAACACTTTTGTGTCATGGTTTCCACTACTTTGAATAGAGTATTATCTATTCGTAAGTAATTAAAATATTCATCCTCTGTTCATGTGTTTCTGATTGAATTGCAAATCCAAGTAAGGAAATACTTCATCTGGGATTTTTTTCTTTTGTATCATGTATTTTTTTTTTTTTTGAGCCTAAAGTAAATCTGGTATGTCACATTGGGATGGAGCATAAGCTTATGATATTGTTAAAATGATATCAGGACCATTTCCTATTGGACACAACTCTTTTTCTTCCTGGAAAAAAAAAATTGCAACACACACAGGAGGTCAAGGGAAAGCTAAGTCATCTTTTGTTAATAGTTGGATCTTTGGACCTTCATATCTGTGTAGAACTGAGGTTGCACTGAACCTTCGGTGAACACTTTTACCTGTATTAAAGCAGTTTCAGTGGCCTAGATGCAGAGTAGATTGCTTATTTCTCCTCACTCCTAATTGCAAGTTCAGTTTCACTTGACTAGGACAAAAAACATTCAATTCAAAACACCTAGAGCTCCAGAGGAATGGGAACCAGAGAGCAGGAGAAATTATACTCACCCTTGGATGGTCCAGATTACTGATTTAGGCCTGCTTAGCATAGGGTATTATCTTCAGGGCTGGTAGTCACTGGAACTGAAGAAGAACGAGAGAAAGAAGGAAAAAAGTGAATCCTATTTTCTGAACAAGCAGACAGAAAGAATGAAAGAGTCCTATTCTGTGTACAAGCAGACAGAAAGAAGATGGGAGTTGCATGATGCGCCTCTAAAACTTTTGTCACAAGGAAGCAAAGTACCCTGCATGGATTTCCTTTCCCCTGAAATGGAGAAGTTATTTGCCACTAATCCTCACCCTTTGTGAGACAATGGAAAGGAGGTGGGGCAGCAGGAGGCAAAATCTTGAACTGAGACTAATAAACAGCTTTAATATGGGACTAGAAGAGCAACACAGAATAGGCACTCTTCTCTTACCAATCTTTCTGTTGATTCTCAGATTTTTACAGAAACTTAGGTTTCTGATCTGTTGCTCAAAACCAGATTTTTACAGGTATATCTTTTTCTAAATTGGTGAAAGGAATATAGAATCAAACTTGTAGTTAGCCTTGTTGTTTAAAATTAGAAGAGAGAATAATTGAATGGGGGAGAAGTACTGGATTGCTTGCAAATGTAGAAGACATATTTATCAAACACGTGGTTTGGGAAATTGCAATCCTAGCAACGTTTACTCATGCCCAATAAATGTTCAGCACCTCTTCTACCTCAATTAAAAGTAATCAATCTCTATCATTCTGATGAGTTGCTCTGAAAATAACCACCCATTATCCCAACTTCAGTAGAGAAGATAATATACTTTTAATTGGGGGCAGAGTGGAGAAGAATACAGAGAGACATTGTGGATATATTGCCAACTGCATCCTAAAAAGGAATTTTACCATTTACCTGCCATTGCAGACAATAAACATGAAAATGCTCTCTTCAAAGTGACTGTGATAGCATATTCTTACATCCCTGGGATGACATGAAAATGATTAAGATGCCCATCGACAGGCAAAGTTTCCTATTTTTGTGGTTTGGGAATTTGCAATATGTTAGACAACGAGAAGCTGGTGGTTTCTATCTTGGAGAAGGAATGACTTGACTGGTTATTTGTGATTGCTTAATTTCCTCAGATACTAAAGTGACTGTCATTAGAAGAGGAACTAAGATTTATTCTTTCTGGTTCTTGATGACAGACCTTGGTAATGGGGAAGCTGATGTGAGTTTGAATTAATAGCTTTATAATACATACAGTGGTCTACCAATGGAATGAGCAGCCTGAAAAAGTAGTGATATTCCCATTAATGAAAGAATTAAAGCAAAATTAAGTTTTGTTTTTTTTAAGCAAGTAATAGAGATAAATTTGGGTTAAGTTATGTAAAAATATGAATCTGTTGGCCATGAGAGAACTAAAAGAATCAAGATGGAGGCAAGAAAACAAGGCTTAGAAACAGGAAGGTCATCAAAATGCAGTCTGCTTAGCTATTGAAGTGCCACTGTAGTGATGCATGAATGTCCGAATGATGTGTTAGCCTACTTAGGATTCAACATCCTGGAATCGAGGGGCAAATTCGTTGATCGTAGGTCAAAAGCTAACCTTTATCCATGTAGAGTGGGATCAATCTAGCAGAGGTCTCAGGGAATCCTTCAAATTCTGTAGTGGCATGATAGCACCACCCAATATACTATTCTATAAGACTGCTTATCATCGGTGCAAATTCCCTAAAAAGAAATCATAATGTTGTTACAAAAAAGGAATAGGAACCAAGAAGTCAAAAATTAACAGGCAACATTTATTCCAGAAATTTGCTGAGAATCCATTAGGAACATAATAAAGGAAGATTTTTCATCAGGCAGGTGGTTGGGTGGAGAGAGTGGTCGCTCTGGTTCCATTAACGCTCATAAGCAAGAAGGATGTCATCCCTGAGAGATTAAGTTTTGTACCTCCTTACCAGTAACTGTGTTCATAAACTTGGGTAATAATACCTTCTGGTTTCTTGGATGGTCCATTTAGGATTGACTTCTCTTATTATCTGTGATAAAGTGACCAAATATTATATATAAAAATTGCAAGTCGAAAATAGAAATTCCTTATCACTTTCTCTCTCTTCCTTTCCTATCCTCTGTGATGGTCAGTTTCTAAGCTCTACTTCAAACACCTCCTCAAATGCCCATAGGCAAAAATTGGCACTGCTACATTGTGTTCCCATTGTCCCACCTGTGCACATTTCCTCAAGAACATAGACTAAATTCATGTTTTATTGTTTCCCCCACTGGACCTCATTGTACAGGTGTTTCCACCTCCTTGGTGCAGGGAACTTGTACTTTATTGCTTTATTTTAAACACACCACAGGGACAGGAGATGAACAAATTGAAAGATAAATAAAAGAATGGTGACCAGAGGCCTCCCAGGGTTGCATTGTACTGGTACCTTCTCTCACTGCTTCCCAAATATATCTTAATCCATGTACTCCTTGGTCTTGAGCAGTATGGATATTTGATCTCTTGGTATCTGTCAGGTAGAACCTTTCTCTGGGAAGCTGAAAGCATTTACTGTATTGATTTGTTCTTACTAGAACTGAGCTGTGAGTGGTAAGTAGGAATTTGTTTCTATTATGACTGTCAATAGTATAATTTCAAATCACTTTTATCACAGTGGTTTCAAGGGATCACACCTTTTATTTATAAAGTCCGTTCTGTAAATCTGAACCAAATCATGTTAAGCTGCAGTCTCACTTTTCAATCATGGACTAATTATTATTGGGGAAGTCATCTATCTTTCATATGTATATGTATATGTGTATGTGTATATATATGCATAAATATATGTACACAGTGTGTGTGTACAGAATCCTTACTTTAGATGTATTAAAAGTATAAAGCAAAGTTATATACACAAGCATAGAAATTCTAAAAACAACAAAAATCTAGAATATTTTAGGCAAGAGAAAAATCTCGACTAGAATGTTTTAGAGAACTGAAAATTCACAAGCACACAGAGGAAATTCTGAATGAAATCAGAAAGCTTGGGTTTCAAATAGACTGGACATGTTACTTACCCACTGATTACCGATCTTCCCAAGATTGGGAATTATAACAATATAATTTGTAGGATTTAAAAAAAAAAGATTTATTTATTTATGCATGCAAGAACTGGGTATAGGCCAGAGGTGTGGGAGGTGAGAGGAGTCACCAGGGACAGAGCAGAGAGCAGAACAGGTGGATTGACTGAAGTACACTGCTGAGAGGAGGAGTGGGTAAGGCAGGAGAGGTCTGCTGTGCCATTGGGGAATCTCTCTGGCCGGGGATTGAACTGGTGCTGCAGTGACTGCGGATAGCTTCATAGGGTGAGACAACTGGTTGCACCACCAGGTAGGCCCGGATTTTTTTTTTTTTTTTTTTTTTTTTAGGATTAAATGAACTTATTGGTTCTTTGTTTACTCCCCACCCTGCATGGATCCCAGATCTCATGGGCAATGGTAGTAGGAGGGATATTGAGAGGAGAATCTATGGTTAACACATGGGACACCAAGAGCACATGGGACACTAAGAACAGGTACTGCCCTGATTCCTGCTCCATGCTATTTCCTACATATGAAAGTTGATAAGCAGAACAGGGCTACATGCCTCTACATAATTTGTTACCTCTGATGCCTTAGAGCTGGCAGGAGAAGCAAACTTTCAGAACAGCAATGCTCTTAACATGCCATCTCAACCTGACCCTTTCATACCTAAACCAAATCTTACCTCTTTAGGACTTAATTATTAGTGGCAAGAACATATCTCAAGTTCCTCTTTCCTGAGATGGAATTAGCTTCTGCCTATGGTCCCAACATTAATTAGTGTTTTCTTTATTTGCATATAATTTTAATCATTATAATGGTTGGAATCCTGTTTCCAGGACAATTAGAAGTTGACTAAGGCCTTTTATCTACATGGTCAAAGTACTACTATAACACTGATCAACAAATTTTTACAAAAGTCATGTTACTGAAATAAAATTAGTCATTTCCTATCAGATTGTATGTGCTCAACACGAATATGACAGTCAAATTCTAATTTTGGCTCTAGTTTTTTTGGTAATCTTCAATAAATGGATGTTTACATCACAAAATGCATGCCAATAGTAATAGGCTTACAGTTAATACCTGCAAAAAATCAAGTCATAGACTACTTCTTAGATTTCTTTGCTTGTCTCTTGTACAGCTGTTCAGGAGCATCTCTGGGGAGTGTCCAGCAGTAGTCAGCCAGCATTGTAGTGGACCATTTTCCCTGGTATCTTTGTTCCATTGATGTGATATCTTGATGAAAACGTTTGCCATGTTCAGCACTAACCATACCACAGTTTTCAGGGAAGAAATCCAGATGAGAATGAAGGAACTGGATCTTTAGAGACATATTGCAGCCAAGTTTCTGATACTGCATCAGCATATCTTCTACTAGTTCCTTGCAGTTTTCTGCCCTAACATTCCCAAGAAATTTTGTAGACACTAGGCGAAAAGCATTCCATGCTTGTTTCGCATCACCCTGCAACAAGTTGTTGAACCAGTCATCTCAATGCAGATGGAATGTTTGGGTAGACTATTCTCAACTTCTTTTGCTTCATTATTCCACTGGAAAGAGGAAGAACCAAGCAGAAGCAATAGTCTTTTATGTGGTTGCTTGGCTCTCTCCACACCATGGGGACTACAGACAGCATTGATGGTCTTTTGCCATTTAACCACTGTGAAAGCTGTGTTGTACATGTAGCACAGCATATATGTGGGGCCCAAGGCTTGCCTCGGTCACCAACCTTGCATCGGAAGTAAAGATGATAAGCCTTCTTCAGTTGAGAAGTGATATTTTTCTTCTGGTTGGCAAATGTCACTTCCCCACAAATAGAGCAGCAATTGTCCACGCTATTAACGCACTTCCAAGGCATGACTGTTCTGTATTGTGCCTAATGGATAAAATAATAACAGTTCTATGGAATAGTGCTTATACTGTCTCTCACAAAGTCTGAAATCTTCAGTACTCAACCTTTCTGACAGGGCTTTCTATAGTGCACTGCTGACATCAGCTTACTTCAGCAGCCTCCTGGCAGTTAGTATTGCATTGTATCTGAAAATGATGCAATCAGGGCCTCCCTGGTGACAGAGCGGTTAAGCACTGCGCTCTGGAACTGTTGGTAGTGGCGATGCGAGTTCGATGCCCAGCTGGGGAGATTCCCACATGGCGTGGCAGACCTCTCCTGCTTCGCCCGCTGCTCCCCTCAGCAGTGTATTTCCGTGGATCTGCCTGTTCTGCTCCCGACTCTGTCTCTGGTGAATCCTCTCGCTGTCCCACATCTCTGCCCTGTACCTCAGCTTGTATGCATAAAGAAAAAAATCTTTAAAAAAAAAAGAAAATGTTGCAATCAACTCTGGATGATGTGTGCATGATGGTATTATGCAATGCGATGCACTATTACATCATTCTAGGCTGTTTTAGGTTGTTGTTGCAGTCCTACTGGATAAATTTACACGGTGACACATATAAAATGGATTATATGAAATAACTTCAAAAAGAGAGCTAATAAAAAATGTTCAGGGTTATATTCATGTTCAGCACACCAAGATACTACCGATTAGGGCCTTTTTAAGTCAGTTATGATCTCACTGTAGACCAGTGTAATCTTGAGTCCCTTTACTTTTGTCCTCAAAAGTTTTTAATTAGTTCCATACTTCTGGCAGTGTTCTTTGCTGTGTTCTCTTATATGAGGTCAGATTCATCTGTGCAGTTTCTTTAGATGAATGTAAATCTTTTATTTCTAAAAGCTAACCTTGATGATTTTTGTTTTACTTCATAATAGATTCCCGTTTTGGTAAATACCTCCCACTGAACAGTATTATTGCATACAAGTCATTTGAAACAGAATTATCATATAGTAGGTACTTAATAAATCTGATCTGCTGTTACTGTCATTATCATCATCATCACAATTGTCATCATTGTCATCATCACCACCACTATTTTTACCTTACAGATATTTTGATGATTAAATAGCAAAATGTCAATACCGTATGTTAGCATATTGCATCATGGACATTATACATCATGGATACTCAATTACTGCTAGGAACTGCTAATTAAAGGAGCAACATCCAAAGATTTATTTAAGAAAACAAAACATAGCACCTTCCAAGAAAATTGTCTTGGCTCTTATTCTTAGATATCATTTCCTTCTAGCATACCATGCACTGAGAATGGATTTTCATAATGATGTCTTATCCTGAGGTACTTCAGTATGTTTGGTCGTCAAAAAAAAAGCACTTATAGGGCCTCCCCGGTGGCGCAGCGGTTGAGCGCTGCGCTGTGGAGCTGTCGGCAGTGCGAGTTCGACGCCCAGCTGGGGAGAGTCCCGCAGGGGAGAGTCCCGCGGGGGAGAGTCCCACATGGTGCGGCGGACCTCTCCTGCCTCGCCCGCTGCTCCCCTCAGCAGTGTATTTCTGATCTGCCTGTTCTGCTCCCCGCTCTGTCTCTGGTGGGCTCTTTCTCTGCCCCTTGCCTCTGGCCTGTACCCCAGCTTGAACAAAACAAAACAAAAAAAAATTTGAAAAAAAAAGCATTTATATTCACTTACTAAATCAAAAAAAGTAGTGTTGTATTTTACACATTCATTTTAAAGTGATGACTGTATGTTTTCACAAATGATTTATACTCATTTTAAAATGCAGGTAATGCAGAAAAAAATAAAGAAGGGAACATATCACTCTACATCTCACTATGCAGAAATGTGCATTATGAACAGTTTAAGACCATCAAAGAGGTGTTGAATTTGTCTTTAATTAAATTTAATAAAATAAAAATAAATTAAATAGAAACTTAAGGATTGTGGAACTTCAGTTATGTATTATTTCAATGTCAGAACTATTTTTTCCTCTAGTAGTTTCAGTTCTAAATTCAAAAGGGAAAGGTAGTATGGGAGGGATAGTAAAAGGGAGAAGAGAGCTCAATGGAAAATGGTGGACAACTACGGGTGATTGAGTGGTGGATGTTGTATTGTAACATACACCTGAAGAGGTATGAATCTATAAACCCAAATCACATACAATGTTTTATGCCATTGTTACCTCAATAAAAACAGTACAATACAAGGGGTAAAAAATAGATAATATGTTTAAAATGTTGTAAAAGACATAAATAACAAAATATATATTACAAAAAATAAATAAAATGTTGAAAGAAATAAAAACCTGTATTTTCCTCAAAGAAACCTTTCAGGATTAAGGAAAAAAACTGTTCTAAAAGGCAATCAGGTAAACAAATGTTGCCTCAATTAAATAAAAAGTGAAATAATTAAAAAAGTGGAGTTCCTATGAGTTTTTAACAATATCGGTTTTAAATATTAGCAATTATTAGGAAAGATTATTTGATTTGTTTAATTTTTCTCAACTTTTTCTCTCACTAGCATGCAATGTTTTTGCTTCAATTATATTTACTCTTATACTCATTTTTTTAAAACCAGATATCATTGGTTTAAAACACTGTGTGTGACTCCAAGGCACAGGATCAACCTCCTCAGATGCGTATCACCACAGTACACCCACCACTAAGGCACCCACAGTCCACCCCAAAGTCCCCTGTGCCCTCCTCCCCACCTCATTTTCCTCCAGTTTTTTAACTTCGATTTCACAGTTAGGTTTCTAGGGTTTGTGATTGGTTTGGTTTTGTCTGATTCTTTGTTTTGTTTTTCTGTATTTCACATTTCAGTGAAAGTATCTGGTATTTGTCTTTCTCCTTCTAAGTTCACTTAACATTATCCCCTCCAGTTCCATCCATGTTGTCATAAATGGCAAGAGTTTATCTTGGTGTTTTTTTTTTTTTTTTTTTTGCTGCTATTCTGATAGCTTTATTATGTTCTTATTCTATTTTACAAATAACTAATTTCATTGTTTAGTTCTGTTTCTATTTTCACTTGAACCCAGTATTCATTACTTCTCCTTTTATGTGGTTTACACATTCCAGGATTATTTATTTTGATTTATCTGTTTTGTAACTTCCAGCATCAGGATTTTTCTTCAAGAAAATCTCTGATGGTTTATTTTCTAAGATTTCTCGCTGTTGATTATCTCTGCCTACTGCTTTTATATTTGAATGGCAACTCAGCTGACGGAACATTCTCGGATCTTCTTTTCTTTCCCTCTGAAGCTTACAGACTGTGCTACATAACTTTCAGAGATTGAATGTTACTATGAAAAATTTGAGGCCATGTTGATCTTTTTCCCCTTCTAGCATTGACTTCTTCTTCATGGATGCCTGAGTAACTCTAGTTTTATCGTTGATGTATAGTAAGTTAATTAGGATATCTTATTGTTAATTGTTATCATTTTCTCCCCTCAATTTGATGTGTCATTTCCCTCTATGGATTCAGTTATTTTTCACTTTAGGGAAATGAAACTGAAAGCACAATTTGGGCTTTAACACATTTCTCACTTGGTTTATTTCTCTGGGAATCAACAAGCTCTTATGTTTCTTCCTGCCTCTTTTGTGTAGATATTCCCTCCACAATAATGCCTGACTAAGGGTGCTTGGTTGGAGACCAAAATCTAGCCTATATATATACTTTGCTCACACAGAGTGTGCCTGTTGCAGAGTTGCATCAACCCAGTTGGGGGGGGGTTTCTAATTGATCTGCCTAGAAAGGGTATATTTTCATAAGGGGGACATCTCAGTGTTCGCGGACCATGCTAATATGGTTTCAAAATGCTTTGCAGGAACTTCTGTAAGAACGTTTTATTTCTTCAGTTTATTTCTTAAATTGTAAAATTGGTTTGTCTAATAACTCCTGTTCTCTGTTTTTATACCCTTAAAATTTTAGGATATTTTTGAGAATGCTCAAGGTTCTGTTCTACTTAACATCTTTCCTTAGTACTGCTTCTGGAAGTGTATAGTACTAAAATACGGAGATTCAATTAGATTAACCTTACCAGAATCTTCATTTTCTTTTCTTAGCTAATAATTTGAAAATTTCTAGCTTAAACTCATTACCACTTTCCTGGTTTTATAGATGCTGGTAAAATTTTACCCTTTTTGAAATACTTATTTCCTTATTTATTTATTTATTTGGGCTAGTTACCTTGGGTATGTGATGCTGTATTCCTATCTCTGCTATTAATATACAACAGGTGTATTAAAACAATGTTTCTACTAATACAAATGAAAATAATTATTTTTCTGTTTAGATTTTTATCAAGTAGATGTCTTTGGTTGTAAGCAGTTTTATATTTTGAAAAACAGGCAGAAAAAAAAAGAAAGCTTTCAGAGAATATTGGGTGTTTATACAGAGAGAATTAAAGAACAAGTCCTAGAAAATAAGAGCTAGTAACTGGTGCCCTCAGCAGGACAGATTTGTGGGTATTGGGAAGGCCATGAAATGGCTGAATTCTAACTATCTGCTGGGCATGTGCTGTGAATGACATCCCCACAAGTGCAGCAAGGAATGGCTTTTCCCTGAAAGCAGTATTTCTCAGAGATCTCAGGGTGATCTCTCCCTCTCCATCTCCTGGCAACATTTAGCATTATCTGGTATCATCGTTAGTTGTAACTGGAGCAATGTTCCTGCCGGCTTCAAGTGGATAGAGAACAAAACCACTGCAGATGCATGGGACAGTGCTCTGTAACAGAAACTTAGCCAAGCCAAATGTCATTAGTGATGCAGTCAAGAAATTCTGCCCTACAGGCAGAGAATTTAGACAGGCAAGAGCAATAATTGTTCATTATACATTTCGTTTGGCTGACAAGCATTCACATTAACCCAGAAATGAGTGTGTAGTGATTCATTTCAACTTGGAGCATTGCATTCCATTTTTTTGTTTTTAGCTTCTCTTTTTTGAATGAATGATTAAACATTTTAGTTCCTTGCAGGTACAGTCATTGCGATACTGTTTTACCCTTGAACCAACACCCAGAAGTCAATTTTAATTCACTGAAGAATGGAGATATTAATCCTCCCCTTAATGGTTAACTTTGTAACTCTAATGAGCTTTTTGAAATGAGATTCCTACATAATACCATTTTAGGAACTATAGAATATACTGAGTTGGTAATAAAAATTTTAGCTCCTTGCTCAAAAGATCTTATATTTGAAGCTCACATCCTTTATGCAAAATGAACAGGTAAGAACTACCTCTTGTTTTCTTAATTAAACTGGTATTTGTAGGTGACCCCATTCTTTGTCATTGTGCAATTAACCTTGTGACTATGGACAAGTCACTTAATCTCTCTAGGCTGTAGTGTCAACAGCAAACATTTTTCAGTGGGGTGGAGGGATAGATGATCTCCTTTCTGTTCAAATTCTCTGAAATTATGCCCTGCAACTTTAGCCAACTGTATGAACCCTCCCTTCTGGAATGCTGGGGACAGGGAGTGATTTTACTTTGGATCAATTACTAAGTTTTCAGTAGACATCCCAGTCCCAATCTTCCTGGAACCTTGCTTTTGCCCATTTGCCCACAGCAAGATAGAATGCCATGCTATACATTAATATATTTTAACAGATTTTAAATGAACTTTCTCTAACCATATAGAAGAAAATTAGAACATTCTGAGGGAAATCCCTTGGCAGACAAGCACATCTGTCAGTGATTTGGCAGGGCTGGAATAGTTTCATCAGACTGCATCAGTAGTTTTTTTTTTTTTTTTTTTTTTTTTTTTTTCCAAAATGTGAACAGTATGTTTGCTAAAGGCAAACACAATCGTGTCTGAACCTCACAAACTTCTCTCAATTACAAGGAAATGTCACTGTCAAAAATCTAATGCCTCAAATTATCCCAACCACAAAAACCAAACTCAGAAGTGGTATCCGAAAAGCTGTTTAATACTATGGAAGTTTATTTCTGAGTTCTGTAAGCAAAGCAAAATTTGACAACAATTTTCTGTGCTGATCATGTGCAAAGATGTTTATCTTTATTACTTGCTAGCAGTGTGGTACATCATTATATGAAATTGATTTTACTTCTAATTAAACATTTAAAATGAAGTTGCTTTTTGTTTTTTGCTTTTGTGACAAGATGGAAGATTAAGTGACTTTTGTTGCCCAGTGGAATTATCTATGCTCAAAACCACACAAATTAATTTCTGTTGCTGAAATACATACAATACCTACTCATTCTGGCAGAATTAATATTCCCTATGAATGAATATTCTAACCAAAATATGGTAGGTTTATTAATAATTCTGAGGTGAGAAAACACAAGTTGAAAAATTGTGAACCTTTTGCATGATGGTTACCTTTAATGTCAATAATACTTTCTAGGATCTCTAAGCAAAGAACACATTGAGCCATTGCTATCCATTTTTTTTTTCTGAAAAGTCTTCTCTCTTTAAATTGTTCCAAAAAAAAACTGATAGTTTCAAAATATTAAGCTCCTATGTGTGCTGCAATATAAAGTCTGGATTTTAGTTTCAACTATGTAAATTATATGGTAGATGCTTATCAAAGTATATCTTTTCAGACCTTCTTATCATTTGAAAATGAAAGAATATGATTTCAACATCCTTAGCTCTCAAGCCAATTTCTATGAAGCTTTCCTGACAACAGCTGTGAGTGCTTCTTTAGTCTTATGTCTGTTGTATCTGGCAATCTTGTGGTACTGTTATTGTCCTCAGCGACCAGACTGGGAATCTGTTTAATGTCTCTTGATTGTTTTAGCTTCCACACATATAATCCTAATAGCTTGGCCCTTTGGAACTTCAAGATGGAGTCACGATAACACAAAAAGAATAAAGCTTAGTTTGGTTGATGATGCAGGTTTCAAAGAGTTTGGTTAACTTCTATTCAGACTTCATTACATGAGGAGCCTAAGATTTATACACAATGGCTGGTCTTAATCCCTTGTCATTTCTTTAGAGTTGGAGACTGAGGACTTAGACTGAGACTTGGAGCCTCACAAAGTCTAACCCCATGTTTATTATGGAAGGAGAGTTGTGTAATTCCTTTAGGTGGTGATTGTTTGTTCCTTATGTGATTCTTTTAGAGTGGTGGTATAGATGATTAAAAGTGGATAAAGGAAGGTCTTAAATTTGAAAGACAGTAGTTTAGGTTCTGATTTTTCTGCATTCTATATAGATGTGAAATTTCCAGCAAGCTATTGGAGAACTGCGAGCCATATTTTCTGATAAAATAACACTGTCTATTACAATGTTTAAACATTTAGTTCTTGTTAGCTGTTGTAAAAATAATTTATAACAGAAGTTTTCACTACTGTTATTGGAAATCCATGAAAGGGTTTAGGGCTCTGGTTGCAGGGTTGTGAGAAAAATCTTTCTACCCATTCTCGACCCCAAGATCAATGTTGACTGATGCTGACTCTAACTGGCAATTCTCTGTGTACTTGCCCTTTTTTTTCTCTTATTATCTTAGTAGATCTTCCTCTTTCCTTCTAGGATAAATAAATAAGTGGTTCTGCATGCCTCACTTCTCCATGAGCACAGAAAATAAGGTGGGGATGGTGTTATATAAAATAATTAAGAAACAGTATGCTTGTACAAAACTAAGAACACCAGAAACTTTGGTAAATTTGAATTGTAAAATCTTCCAAATAATTTGGAGCTTATTTTTTTTTACTAAAGTATCTTAAATCAAACACAGTAGAATTACAGGGATTAAAATAATACTGACACATCTTCACAGTATTAGGTTCGTAGAAATGAACTCCCATCTTTTGATGATAATAACAGTACTGTGATAAGTGGTAGAAACCGCTATGCTCACTCCAGGTAGCCAAAGCCCATACCTGTTAAATTCCCGTTTCTATTTTTAGACCTGGAAATATAGACAGATGACATTTAGTCTTTACCTTACAAGGAGCTTACAGATTAATTAAGAAGTAGAAAACTGGGTTGAAGATCCCCTTATAATGAGGCTACATAGGAACTGATACAGGTGTGATTCAAACACTAAGGACAACCAAGGAGAACTCTATCTCATTGCTTTCTGGAGCTCCAAAAGGAAATGACATTGGAATGGGTTTTGGAAACTAGATCTAATTTCGATAGCAGAGGAGACTGAAAAATTTGAAAAGGTGTCTCGATAGGACTGCAAGAATAAGGAGCTGTGCTGAAGGATGGTGATCCTGAAGGAGAGTGTGTACCAGAAAAGCCAAGAATGGAGAAATTCTAGGTGGACCAGGAGAGTGTGCAGCCTGTGAGGACTGAAGGAAGTTACGAGATTTGGGCCTACAGTCATTGCCAGTGACCTCAGAGAACAACTCTGTATTAGGCTGATTAATGTTGATAGAAGTTGGTAATTAGGAGTTCCACATGGGCTGGTACACTTTTCTTTATAAGAAAGAGACAACATAAGAATTAATTGGGGAATGACTGGAAAGGAGGGGATTGAATATAAAATGGAGAGAAGTGAATTTTCCTGCGCTGTAGCAGAGGAGGAAGTTAGTGGAAAGTGTTTCCTTATATTTCATATGGGGTTTGAATTCCTAATTGTATACCGTATCACAAAGGAAAATAAATCTTGGACAGAAATGGTTGGTGACCTTCCACATTCTTTCTCTTTAATACATGCCTTGCTAAGGTTTGCCAGAGACAAGAATTAAATAACAAACAAACAAAAAACAACAACAACAAAAAACAATGGTTAATATTTGTCCTTGGCTTAATCTTGAACAGTTGCATTCTCTTATAGAGGATTCACTTTCCTCTGATTCTTCTTCACTTAGCTTACCTTTGGCCAATCTACTTTCTTGAACGAGTCACTTCTGATTTTTCAACTGGTTGCTACTGCCTTCTGGCTTTTTTCTTGGTTCCCTTAGATGTTAGATCTTGGCTGCCCAGTTTTCCTTCAAACTTTGATGCAGGTGAATCCCTTTTCTTGGCAAGGCTAGGGTCTTGGTTTTTCTTTTTAAATTTTTTTTTAAGATTTATTTATTTATGCATACAAGCTGGGGTGCAGGCCAGAGGTATGGGGCGGTGAGAGGCTTCACCAGAGACAGAGTGGGGAGCAGAACAGGCAGATCCACCAAAATACACTGCTGAGGGGAGCAGCGGGTGGGACAGGAGAGGTCTGCTGCGCCATGTGGGAATCTCCCTGGCCAGAATCAAACTGCCGCAGCAGCTGCTGACTGCTCCACAGTGCTGTGCTTAACCCGTTGTGCCACTAGGGAGGTCCCAGGGTCTTGGTTTTTCATCTCCTGTATTCATAGCTAACTCAGTGCTTAACGAAGTAAATATCCTGGGACTCTTCCTCTGTTGTCTCAGTGGCATCTATAGGAAGTGGGGAAAGACAATAGATTGAAACAAAAGTTCTAGGATGAGGGCAGAGAAATACTGGAAAATAATACTGATGAAAGACTGTACCTAGAAAAGGGGAGGAGCAAGTCATCTTCAGGATGATAGGCCAGTGCAGCAGGGATAACTGAAGACACTTTGCGATGAAGAAGAGAAAGCTGAGGGAGTTCCTAGCACATATCCTTGGCAGGATAGAGATAGCAGAGAAAACTGGAAATGGAAATAAGTGGAGACCACCCAAATAAGAACAAACAAAGACTACTTATTCAGAGCTTGCTAGAGCAAAAAGAGTTAGCCACCATCACTTACATTTAGCAGAGACACAAAGGCAAGCATGAGAATGGGAGATTTTAGAGGCAAAAAGTGAAGGCTTCAGATTTGCTGTGATTAACCATTGTTGTCATGGGAAACTGGAGTCTGGCTAACTAGAAACTGGGCATCCTCTGTGGTTGCCTGGTTTAGCTTTCTCTGATTGGTCCAAAAGTGGAATTTAGGGGCAAAAATGGGGAAGCTTGCAGTATTAATTAAGTACTGACCATTTGGGATCAATTGCTACAGAGGTTGTTGTGGCTGTGAAGATTGAATATCACAGTTTTAGTTTTATATATGATCTTGTTATTGTCCTCTGTATAGTCAGTCTCTAATGGGTTAGAGTAACAGACTATTTTCACAATATGCATGTACCATATTTTGCAGGGCACGCTTTCACCTGTGGTCTGGCCAGGTCTGTATTATAGCACAATTCTGCACTATTCTGGGTGGCGGTATGTGTTTCAAAGACTTTCCCCTGCCCCTCTTCAGTAACTAAAGATGCTGACTTCCATACAGAAAACTGAAAATAATATTTTTATAGATGTTAACTTTTATGGAACCATTAGAAGTAACACTCAAAATGCTTTTCTTTTGTGTTTACTAAAATATAGTTCTCAATGTAGCTGTGGCTTTCAGAGAAGCCTAATTACTTTTGTATACCGTGAACAGTCAATAGAGAATTGTGAAAAGTCATAACTATAAATTTATATTACTGGAGGGAGAATAGTTGGTCCTAGAAATATTAATACAGCCTCCCATCTCATATTATAGGAATTTGATTTGTGAAGTAGAAATTGATTGACTTTCTGACTTACCTAAGAATGTGACTCTGGGGAGAAGTGTTTTACACATTGCCTGACTCTTAATTCTAGAGAATTCTTCATTCTAGAGATTACTGAGAGAGCTCCAGGAAAGGGTAGTGTGTTCTTAAAAGGGATGTTCCTCTGCTTTGTTCATAGGAGAGGTCAATGGGAGGAGCAACAGAAAATCAAACCCAGTGTCAGATAATGAGAGGAGGCAGTCATTTTCAGTTATCACAAAGATATAATGTAATCCCAGAGTATTTTTAACTGTTAAGCTATTTATTATTTTCATTGAGAGGCAAAATTTGACAGTTGCCAGTATGGAAAACTAAAATAGCTAAGTAGGGGACGGGGATAAAATCCTGGCTATCTATGAATGTTTTCAGCATTAATTTCAAGTCTGTTATTCTGTCACAAACTCCGAATGCTTTTATTTAGTGATATGTGTGCATATATAAATAAATGTGCCAGGGAAAACTATTATGCAAAGTGTCACATCACCTAGGTTAGTCCTGTTGTTTAGAATATAAAACAATATCAATCCAAAGTACTACTTTCCTTGGGCTAGTTGATTTTCATAAGGACAAAGAAATTGTTCTTATTCCTGATTAAAAACAATCCTGCCTTTATTCTTAAGGGTGCAAAGTGAGAGCGTACAACTAAATATAACCAACTAAAGATTGTGCTTCAGTGTATGTCCTGGTGGAAATGAAGCAGCATGGAAGCTGAACTGTCCCCCAGAACTTGGAGAAAGGCTTTGTTCTTCAGGACATCCAGTGATTGGCAGGCTGCTTATTGTCCTGGTATGAATCATCAGTTCAGACTTACTGTTGTAGTTCACTGCTTTCAGCCAAGCACAGCCCTCCAGACCTTTCCTGTAGCCATCAGGGCAGTGCTGAATCCCAGGCTGTACACAGGGACCACTCCAAATCCTGCCAATGCCAGAAGTTGGGTGGGAAAAATCCCTACAGGGAACCATTACTCATGCTGTCTAGATTTGGGCTACTTTCTTTCTGCATGTAACATTTTCCTTTCTTAAGGAAACTGGCGCTGTTGCTCCCATAAGTCTACCTCACTGCCTCGAATAAAGAATGCATTTTCAACCCTTTTTGCTTCTAGGTGCTGTTAGGGGAATGAGGAGAAGTGACTTGCCAGAATTAGAACAGAATTAGAATTTATGGTTGGAGACCTGCCCTGTCCCATTCTGCTGTCCAGATAGTGGATGGTTGGCTGGTGTGTGGTCTTGGACCATGGCACTTAGGACTATAACCTAAGTGAGGTATAACAAACCTGGAAATAATTTGGGTTTTAGATGACTCCAGATCAAGATTTCCCAGGTCTGGTCTGCTGGTCCCCAGATTTATAAAGGAGAGATAAGCTGAGTCTTCTTTAGCCACTGTTATTTTGGTATGTATATGTGTGTGCCTCTCTTTCTCTATATGTATATGATTAATCAGTTATATAGTTACACAGTTATATACTTAGCACTGCATTCGTGCTAAGAGAACATGTATTTATTTATATATTATTATTTACCCAATTTTGTTAGGTCATATAGAGTTAAAATAAGACTACATTTATTTTAAGGTCACCTAGTTAAGGTAATTCACTTTAACAGCCATTCATGAAAGGCTTTAAACACTAAAAAGAATGCATTGTAAGCTGTTCTGATTGGCACATGGACCAGAGTGACTGTAGCAACCCAAATTGATTCCTCTTAAATCATTTCAGTGTAATAGCAGTACATGTTGCTGTTCTTCAACCCCCCTAAACTTTTTCTCAATATCATGTCATTTGTGGGACTTTTGGAAATGTCACCTGTTAGGCAGACCTTGGCAATTCCCCGAATAACACAAGTTAAGTGTTTAAAATTGAATAATTTCTTTATGGAAAACACTTTCTTTTGTGGTACATTTGAATGGACAAGAATGAATCACAGAAGGCTCATTTCCTGTTTGCCATTTTCATCTTTTTTCCTAGCATAGCATATTGAAAAGCTACTAACTCTAATTGTCTTCAGTATGGATTTGGAATTGTTTTCCCATAAAGATTAAACTTCATATATTGGTTAGTATGTGTGTATAAGAGTTTATAGCAAATGGATTTTTACTACTCAGTGTTTGTTTTTTCATTTTTGATATTCTTTGGGAAGTTTATGTGTAATCAGTTTCTACTTTAGATCTCCTTGCTGTCAAAATAATATAAACACTATGAAGAAAATATGTCTTAGTCCAACAAGCCCATTATCGTCCTCTATGACTATCTGTGTTCTGAAAGTTTTAAGTGCAGAGAAGGTAGACCTGAAAATCAGGTTTAGTTTGTTTAGTGGTAGAGGGTAACATAGGGAAGGAGTCAGGGAACAAATTCT
The DNA here is from genome assembly GCA_004024925.1 of Scalopus aquaticus. Taxonomy (NCBI): domain Eukaryota; kingdom Metazoa; phylum Chordata; class Mammalia; order Eulipotyphla; family Talpidae; genus Scalopus; species Scalopus aquaticus. Next base: position 56,864 of record PVIJ01004144.1, on the reverse strand, counting down.
TCTGGACTTTGTAAAATGTCTCTTCGGTTTTATAAAGTTGGTGAGAATGTATGTTATTTGAAATGGTAAATGTTTTTGTTTGTGTGTCTATGTGTTGATGTGATTTTCTTTTAGTTTTATTAGTGGGCTTAGACTTTCAGAAGGGATTTGTTGTATGTCTTGACACCTGCATATATGCTAACCTTTGGCTTATGATACTTCGGGTGGATACTGTTCCTTTGTCAACTTTTAAGGGGTTTAGGGGAACTGTTATTATGAAACAGTAATATTTCCCTTATTCTATCCACTCTTTCCTACTTAGGAATAATATTATGTTACCTCCTCCTGGAAGCCTTCCCTGAGACCCTCAAGGTTTTATTAGGAGACCTTTTTCTGTGATCCTACCATATATTGTGTTCTAAGTCATTTGTATCTTCTGTCTGGCTGTTCCTAACTCCAAGGCAGAGTCTGTGTCTAATTCGCTTTGTGAGCTATGGTGCCAACTCCGTGACTGACACATAGTAAATGCTCAGTAAATATGTGTTGAATTAATTTATTAATCTTATGGAATAAAATTTTAGACCTGTGCATAGAAGTTACAAATAAATATGGGTTGATTGGGTTTCCAGTGCTTATATAATTTTCTTTTGCAAAGCACATATCTCTGAAAGGCTCACTAATGGTTTGGGATATTATTTACAGCATTAAAGTAGTTTTCTGAAAGTGCATATATTTTATACCCTGTTTCCTCATAAGTGCATGGACTCAGATAAAAATAAACGATAAATCAATAGTATCCTGAAAATTACTGGCAGAAACAGCACACTGTCTGTTATTCCCTGGAGGTAGAATGTAGAGGTGATGAGTAAGGAGGGCTTCTTATTTTTTATTGTGACAAACAGTGACAGCATCTGTAGTATGAATTTGATTAACTTTTGAATGCATGAAGAAGGGTATTGCAATTTCGTTTTAACAAGATTCCTGTTTTTGTTAAGGAAGTTTGGTCTAAAGCATCCAAAATGTTTTATCCCCTTTACAGACTTGAGCAAAGAAAATTTGGTACATAATCACTTAAACATATTTTTAGTTCAGTTATATTTTAAATGATCAACTGCTTAGAAAAATTCTATTTTTTTCAATTAATATATGTCTATATTTTCAAAGAGCAAAATTAAAAGAGGACTCCTTTCAGCAACCTTATTAGATGTGTAGATTTATGGTGCATCATTGTTTGCAAAATACTCAAGCTGGTACATTTATCAGAGTTCTGGGGGTCAAAGTCACTGGCTTATGCTTTCCTAACTCATAAGAAGATGATAAGTTAGAAGACCATTGTATTCATTCTCCAGGACAAATATAGCTGCCAACTTATATTCACGCTGTCTAATCAGCACTTTCTCCAGTAAGAAGTCTCAGTGGCAAATTAAATAACAATCAAATACACAATATTGGCGAGTGTGTGAGGGAAATAAGTATCATATACTATTAATAAAAGTTAAAATTGCTACAACTCTTTAGAGGGAAAATTTGGCAATATTTGAAATAAAAATGCTTCTATCATTTGCTCTTCCAGTTTTTTGCTTCTACAAATTCATCTTAAAGATAAATCCCCATGGCATCCCTGGTGGCGCAGCGGTTGGGTGCTGCGCTGTGGAGCTGTCGGCAGCGCTGTGCTGTGCGGGTTTGACGCCTGGCTGGGGAGAATCCCACATGGTGTGGCGGACCTCTCCTGCCCCGCCCACTGCTCCCCTCAGTAGTGTATTTCTGATATGCCTGTTCTGCTCCCCACTCTGTCTCTGGTGAGCCCTCTCGCTGCCCCACGCCTCTGGCCTGAACCCCAGCTTGTATTAAAAAAAAAAAAAAAGATAAATCCCCACATGTGAGCAAATACATAGACATGAGTGTTCTTATAGTATCATTTATATTATACAAGGATGGTAAATAATCTAAATATCTTTCAAAGGTGAACTGGCCAAATTGCTTGTGGCATATCTGCATGTTGTAGAACTGAGATGTCAAAAACAGTAACGACTTAATGTAGATGTAAGGTAGTGTGACGAATAGTCTGCAAGATAAGGATTTGTGAAGAAAATGAAAGCTACAGACTGGTGCATGATGGGGCTTCTTCCCATTGCATCAACAGAAAGGAACACACCGTTATATGCATTTATTCTACAAAGTGTGTTTCTGAAATGCAGGAAACAAGTGTTTGTTCCTGGACTACTCAGTGGAAGGAAGATGCATCTGTCACTTTAAGTGATTTGCATCTATTTAAATAAGTTATCCTATACTTGCATATGTTATGTTTTCTATGGGAAAAAATGTCAAAATGACATTCAATTTGTTGAGTCTAAAATTAGCACAGAAGAAGATAGTCTTGTTGCATCACGTTATTTCTAATGACCTGGAAATTACCTGCTAAGCAGATGCTCTGTGTCCCAGAGAATAGTCACCTCAAGAGGAGGTTTTTATCACTCTTTCTTGGATTTATTGTATCCCATATGTGACATCATCATATTTGTGACCAAATCGTATAGCATTCTCTGGTTTCCTGAAGGAAACTTGGTAAACATTAGAATCCTGCATGTACCAGTCACTTCTTGGGGTAAGTTGAAATTATATTCACTAAGGGAGTTAGTTCAAATGCAAAGTCCTGGGTCCCATCTGAGAGATTCTGACTCATTTGGTCTGGTGTGGAGTCAGGAGTCTCAACCTGAGCAGATTCTGAAGCAGATGATCTGCTCTCTCCTCTCCCACCCCTTCTCTGCCTGATGAGAAATTTAGAGGAGAGGTATATTTCAGAGCCTGTCCTTAGATTCTGAAGTCATTTGACTGTTTGCCTCCTTTATTGATGACACATGTTTTAAAGAAATCAGTAGTGAATTATTAGCAACTTTATCTATTCTGTGTCAGTTGATCTTTAGTAAATGTGAAGGGAAAAAAGGATATATTGCCAAGTTCAGGTTCCTTAAGGGCTAGGAGAATGGTTCCTCCAAGGTACAAACTTGTAATGAGAACTGGCTTATTTTATGCATACTCATCTCAGCTTAAATCCTTTTTGGTGCACTTGGTTGATGGAAAATGATAATATGTCTCTAAGAGATAGGAAGAAAGAACATTTGAGTTAAGTTATGGGCAGCTGACCTTTGATTTTAATCACAACTGTGTGTAAATGGAAATAGAAAGAAGAAGGAGTGACAGAAGAGAGGTGTAGGAAAAAGGAGAAAGTCAAGGAATGTGCAGGGACTTTGGTGTCAAGCAGACTTGCCTCCTAATACACATTTTACTACCCATAAATTGTATGAAATTGGACCTGATATGGAACTTCTGTGTGTCATAGCTGTGAAATAAGGATACAACTGACCATGTTACCTTGGTCAGAAAATAACATGAAAAAGATATGCAAATGACTTAACATAGTGTCTGTAATTTATCAGAAATTCAGTAAATAGGATGTCTAATTGTATTACTAAATGAACCAGGAATGGAGACAGATAACCATGTGGGCTTGTGAGCCACTTCCTTTAGCTCAATATACCCATTAGTCAATAGATCTGAGTAGCAGTCTCACTCAGATCTGCCATAGCTAATGCCGTGCATGACCTTGATCAAAATATTAAATTCCTGCACCTTCATTTTCCCCTTTGTGGAATGACAAGATTGAACTACATTGTTTTTTTTTTAAGATTTATTTATTTATGCATACAAGCTGGGGTATAGGCCAGTGGTGTGAGGCAGCGAGAGGGTTTACCAGAGACAGAGTGGGGAGCAGAACAGGCAGATGGATGGAAATACACTGCTGAGGGGAGCAGCAGGCGAAGCAGGAGAGGTCTGCTGTGCCATGTGGGAATCTCCTTGGCCGGGTGTCGAATTTGGGTCGCCGCTGCCAACAGCTCCACGGCACAGAACTTAACCGCTGTGCCACCAGGGAGGCCCCTGAACTACATTGCTTCTAAGGGCTTGTTCATCTCCACTGTTGTTTTATTTTAAACTCTGGCAACAAACAACAACAAAACTTTTTCTTAGAGTTCCTGTTTCCCAGTGAATGTCAGGTAATTACTTTTCTTGCACAGAGGTTCGGCAGAAGGGTGCTTGCATTTTCATCTCCAGTTGACTTTCCTTAACCGCAGATAAAGCCCGGTTCTTTTTTCTTTTTTTTAACAAGGAATTTTGATGAATTAGAACACATCGGAATTACTAGGTAGACTGAGGAGAGGCTGTCCTCTCACCCTGAGCCTCTGTTTTTCTATTACTTCTCTGGATCATTCTCAGGCTGGTCAAAAAATTAAATTACCATTAAGTAGATTATTAGAAGAAAACAACCAATTTTAATTATGTACATAAAGGGAATCTACATGGACATGAGGATTCCAAAGACAATAAGGCAAAGTAGAAGTATCTATCCTGAGCTTCGGAATGAGATAGAGGTCTGAAGCTTCAAGGAGAGGGGTGGGTAGTTACATGATGAACAAAGGGTGATTCATGTGATGAAGACCAGATGTTCTGTAATTAGATGTTTGCCCTGCCATATAGATATGTATTTCAGGGAGACAGAATGCTTATTTTTAGTAATAACCCTAAGGCAGAACAGGATTACCAATTTTCATTGTTCCAGGTAATCAAGGGAGTGGTAAAAAGATTGTTATGAGTCTACAAAGCCTCGATTGACCTTAGTTCAAAATCTTCATGCCCAAGTGGCATGTCTTTGGCAGACTTGTTTTGAGTATCTTGGGGAAGCCTGTCTTTCAGACAAGATCTGGAAATAGGTGAGGAAGAACCTTACTTTGTTACTGCCAGTGTGCCCACAGGAGAGGGAAGATGATTCTCTCCTTTCTCCATTGCTCTTATTTTGGCTCTTATGTTTGCATATCAGTTGTGTCTAATGAACTAACATTCTTCAAAATGTTTTTCTTGTAACACTCATTTCTTGAGGTAGTTCATGAAAAGAAAGTCCTTTTAAAATGAATGGAAAGTCTGCGCATTATAATGCCCCCCCCAAAGAATTCCAATGCACTTTAATGCATTAAAGAATATGAGAAGTTTCCAAGGGAAGAAAACTACCTAAACCCAGCATCTCTTTGACTTACTCAAATTTAATACATTTTAAAAATAGTAAAAACAAAAACAAAAATCAACAACAAAAAGAACAACTGTAATATCTCCCATAGTACTGTGCCACAGAACCCAGATTGGAAAATATTTTCATAGACTAGTAAAGGGCTCTAGGTAATTAATTCTGCTCAATTACTTGTGATCCAATCAAAGAAGAAGTAAAAATGGGTTGCTGAAAGTTGTCTTAAAAAATAACTGGAATTGCAATTTATATTTGAAGTGTTAACTTTATGTTGAGATGGGCATTTGTGTACCAAGGCTGATTTAATTTGTAGGTGCACTCTGTTGACTCACAGCTTTGATAGATCTTTCCTGCCTTCTCTGCAATACTTTGTGAGACTCAGAATTTCATTTAAATATTTTTCTGCAGAATGTATAACTAGCTGTGGATCTGAATAAAAAATAATACCATTTGACTCCATAAATAAATAATTAAAATTGCGTGTAAATAACCCCAAAGTGAATACCACCATGGTCATAAAATGTAAAGAATTTCAGTAGAACCCCAACACAATGCATCTGTGTTTGCTCCAAAAATTGCTTTCTGAAGATTGGAGAGGGAGATGTATTAGTGTCTACACATTTCTGATTATGCATGAATATGTTGTTACAACGTTTCAGGAACATTTGAGTTCTTGATATTCTTTTCTACAGCTTGGAGAGAAATTTGTTTCAGAATTAGGTATAGACCACTCAGCTCAGCTACTCTTATATGAAGTGTTATCATATTTAAAGTCAAATAGGGGTATAATCCCTTTTTAGATATTCCAGCTCATCTAGTAGCTGTAAATGTTCCTTTTTATTTTCTAATCTTGCAAAGTTGAGGGGAAAGCATGGTTCTAAAATGATTTTGTTGATGCCTGAAGTGATGCAAAACTAAGATGAAGGAAGCAAATGCAGAAAAAATAAATTCAAAATGATTTGTTTAGATTAGCTTGATGAGCTCATGTGGTTTAGTGGAGTGAGACCAGGAACTAGGAATAATCAGAGGGTCCCTTGCCTAAAAACAAACACATGTAGCCCACGAATGTTAGGGCATTGCTAGATATTACATTGTAAGGATCTTTATTCAACAACAGAAAAGAATAAAGAAAAAAGGAAATGGACTGGAGCTTTGTGGATAATTAGCTAGCATTATACAGAAGTAAAAATGGCACCTCTTGGATCACAGTTGAACAACAGAGTTGGAATTCTTTCTATTATTTTTAATCTTGGGTGAACACATATAATTAGAGGAGATAATAGATTTTGATAAATTTTTGGTCTTAGCAAAATGTTTGAATTTCTTAATCTCCAGTTGACTGTATTAACATAAAATGAGAGTGTATTTGTAATTCCAAAGGGAGCATGACTTTAAATGATACAAAAGGTAGCTAAACTATATCTACTTATGACGTGAAACAATCCCTACCTACCTTTCTCTGAACTTACTGCTTTCCTAGTTCGTGTGTGTTCATGTGTGTGCGTGTGTGTGTGTATGTGTGTAAAAAGATCCAAGAAGAGTTTCTCTGTTGAAAGTAGGTAATGAGTGATGATGTGCTTATTAATGTTTAACAACTGGCTCTCACATGAAAAATATCTTGATATATAGTACTTGCATATTTGGGGATCTTGGTGCTACAAATGATCCCATCATGGCCAATTTCAGGTTATCAGTTTAACATTATCTGGTCCACAAAATCCTGAAAATTTTCCAAGTAGTTCTCATGAATGGTGGGAACTAGCCCCAGCACATTTCTGCTAGATTTCAACCCCATTTTGTGGGTTTGTTTCTGCAGACATCTGTTAGGCACTCAAATGCTCCTGAGAATGCCTTTCGAAAGCGACTGGCTTCTGTGATCTTTAAAGTCTCCTTCAGATTCCAGATTCGGTAATCTTTTCTCAAGAAATGTTTACAAGACAGAATACATTGTAATTGTATGGTAAACTATTTTAAATTGATATTGATAGTATTTTTCATTGCTATTGTTCCTATAGAGCTGATGATTTAACTCACATATGTTTAGTACAGAGAGAATTTGTATATAATATTAAAAAGTGGTTTATGGAAGGCACGTGATTCTGACAGACTGGTATCTGGGGATAGTTTTGCTCTGTGAACATGGAATTATTGCCAGGTGAGATCTTTGAACATGATAAAAACTTTGCATTATGGCACAGAATATCTTATCATCCATAGTAGGGGTTCATAAATTCCATTGCAACAAACCAAATCTATCACACTACCTGCTTTTGTGTGACTGATGAACTAAGAATGGGTTTTATATTTTTGAACAGTTAAAAAAAATCAGTATAGCAATAATTATTTGTGATACATAAAAATGATAGTTTCAGTGACCATAAATAAGTTTCTGTTGGAGCCTAGCCTTGTCCTTTCATTCATTTCATCTGTTATCTATTTTATCATATTATCTCTGGCAACTTTCATACTACTGCCAGCAAAGTTAAATAGATGCAATGGAGACTATGATGCCTGCAGAGCCCACAGTATTTACTATTTAACCCTTTATAGAAAATGTTTGTGAACCCTTGATCTAGGAAACAAGACTGGAAAAACATGACCTGGTAATTCAAGGTTTCCTATAGTGACTGGAGAAGTAGAAATAAGAATGTCAAATTTTTCTTTACTGGTATTAAAGGGAGTAGCATAAAGAATGAAGAGAACCATAACAGTTTTTGGAAATTTTTAAAATATGAAGGCCGTAAGGAAAATAAAAAAAAATTCTCACTTTGTCCAAGTAACCTCCTTTCAGATACTTTTATAGCCTAGTAGGAAGACAATTTTCTTCCCATTCTTTCCAGTTTTGTATGGTCTGATTTAGATGGTCTCCTGATGGGTAGGGACCTTTTTGCTTCTGACTTAGTATGGGTGTGTTATAAATTGCAGCCAGTAAATTAGTGGTTTTGGAATCAGACCAATGGGATCCATGTCCTAGCTTAGCCATTTAATTGATATGTGATCTTGGACAAATTTGTTTAAACAATTCTCATATTCAGTTTCTGACCTGTAAAATACAGACTTGTGAGAATTGAGTAAAATATTTAAGTGCCTTAGCACAAGATGTGACATGTAGTAAGAATAAAGCAAATGTTATTTTTGTCATTATTGTTATTATTATATTTATATACCTCAGAGCCTTTATTAAAGAGCATATATATCTTCTGGGTTAAGGTTTTATCTGTTTTAGCAAACCAATAAATATTTAACTTGGTAACATCTTAACATATAATACAATTTTTTTCACAACAAATGTTCTGTCTCCTAAGAAGGTATCTAGAAATGCAACTCTTGCAAGTGTTAGCATCTCAGCCAATATTTTAAACTTTGGTCTGGTGAGAAGGTTAGGTGTTCCCATCCACTTCTTCCCAAGAAGAGACTGCCCTCCAGTGGAACCAATTTTATTAAGGGGAGGCCGTTATTTTGGTAGTGAAGACCATGCAAATGTATTATCGAGTTCTTTAATGTTACCAAATATCTGCCTTTGAAATTAAGTTTATTTTCAGAGTAGAACGACTTCCCCTGTATTCTGAATCTTCCATAGTGTGCTCTGGTGATGGTTTACACCAATTAGACATTTCATTCTTTTGACAGCAGTAACCCCTGCTCTCCACCCTTGTCTCCTCTGCCCCACCTTGTATAAAGGCTTTCATCAACTGATTTTCACTGTATATTGCTCAGTAGGGAATTTTAGGGAATTCTAAAGAATTTTAAAATATTCGGATGCCTATGTTGTATTCAGTACAACTAAATGAGAATGTCTGGAAGTTGTAATAAATATACATACACACACACACACACACACACGTGTGCGCGCGCACACACACACACACACACACACACACACACAGGCATTATGGTTTGTTTTTTTCCTTAAGTCCCCTCCATATACTTGATTCCCAAGTACAGCCTACAACCAAAGTTGAGAAGCACTTGTTTTAAATCTTTTGGTTTATTTAAAAAAACCTAGACTTCTGAAACCTGCTTTTTCAAAAAAGTGAAACAAGCAAACAAACTTGCATGTTCACATGGTGTTTGCTTCTCTTACGCATGTGTTTATGTAGCATCCATTGTCAGCTACTTGTATTGGAATCTCTCTCTAGGGAAATTTACTGATACAATCTTATTTCATTAGTTTGTTAATAAAGAAGGATCTTCCAGCTAGTAAAAGAGGGTGATAAGACTTGAATCTTTGTATCTTCTCCAATAGTACATCCCAGTGAAAGGTTCTATTTGGAACCAGTAATCATTTGGACTTTGATACCCTCATGTTATACTCTAAAAAGGAATTTGGGCTCCCTCTCAAATTGCATTTAAACAGCATGGATTTGTAGCAGACTATTTTCTATATGTTTACTGATAGTCTTATGCTATTTTTAAATCTGGTGACTTTTCTTCTCATTAACATATTTGTGTTTAGCTCATTATAGATTATTTTATTGATCTAATATTTTACTTAAGAATTGTTATAATTAGCTGAGTTTGAAGCAGTTGACAGAAGTTAATTAATTTTGTTATCTGTAAAATCAAAATAATGGTATCATTCATCTTCCAGGCTTTTAAGAAAAGGGAAAGAGATAATGTGCACTAAGTGAGCATACAAATGTTGTTATGGCATCAAGACAACCAACACATTAAAGTCAAGAACAAGGTGCCCATATTAGTCTATCTGGGTGCAATCTATGTAGATTACCTATTAGCTCTGTGATCTCAAGCAAATTATTTACCTTCTCTTTAAATCTTCATTTCCTTACCTGGAAACTTTTAACTACCTTTTATGGGACTAGGGATTAAAAATTCAATGAAATTACTTATTTAATGTGCTTACCACACTGTGATAGGAAAAGCACCTTTCCTCAGTGTAAAATTGGAACATAGTGTGTGTGTGTGTGTGTGTGTGTGTGTCAGAGAGAGAGAGAGAGAGAGAGAGAGAGAGAGAGAGAGAGAGAGAGCCCGCAAGGGAGAGAGAGGGATCAGGGCTCTTGATCCTCAAACTAGTAATACTGTTTATTGTTTTTCACTGCCTCCATTATTTTATGCATCAACACATAGTTATTGATAACTGGCTTTGTGCTTAAACTGGAAAATGGAAAAGGAAATTAATCTTGATCAGAAGTATAAGATTCCATATTAAAACAAGTTGAAAACAATTAAAATCAGCCAATGCTGTTGCTGTGATCAAAATCTGAAGTCTGATGGCAATTCCTCTTGTTATAACTTAGTCATGTGATTAAAAAATTTGTGATCATCAATTAATTCCTTTGAATACCAAAAATCATTTATTTTTGACCTTTTTGTTTTGCTTAAGCATTTCCTTTTTTCCAAGGCCTTGTAGTACTTGAGAATGAAGTTGGCATTAAAGTGACCACTGAATCCATTAGACAGCATTTCACAAAACTAACTTCGAATAGGGCACAAATTGAAGACATTTATACACTACTTTTGTCTCATACAATTGTTTTTGCTTGAAATATTATATCTTAGGGCTTGAATGAATCTTGAGATAGTATATTATCCAGCTTCTCTCTCCTGGGAAGGAGGAAAGAATTGCATTTATCACTAACCATTGATACGGTCTGCTGTGGGCAGAAATGAAAACATCTTCCTAAAACTCTGAAGTTTAGCTGCTGCACTGAGGCTGCTAAACATTTTCTGACTCATTACTCAAATGACTCATGCTTCATTTAGTGTGGTGGGAATACAGGCAGAAGTGTCCAGATCCAACCGGATGAGTAAGTGACTGGGTTTCTCAAGTTTTGTTACTTGGGCTGTTAATTTGCTAGAAATTCCAAGATGTTAATTTTCCTCTGAAGTATCTGACTATCATGGAGAGGCTTCTTTCTCCACTCTGAAGACTATGCCAACATTTTCATTTCTTAAAATGCAAAAGGAAATTCACATTTCACATTTCAGTTTTTTCCAAGCCATAATAACAACTAATGTGAGATAGACACTATCAGTTTTTCAAAACTCATTTCTTTATAGCTCTGGATGTATGTATGCATGTAAGTCTGTTGCATGTATTTTGTGTGTATATATATATATGTAATTGTATATATGTATACATGAATATGCATTCATGTATGTATGTATGTACACTATTGCACTTTAAACTATAGCCACTGGTTTCAAAATTCCCAAGAAACTATAATTCTTTCACCAGTGCATTACCTTAGTCAGTATATACATCATTTTTATGATTTAGAAGTTTTGCAGATATAAATATGTTTGACCCTCTGCCACAGAGATGGATGAAAGTATAATTGTACGTGTAGGGCCAATGATACATTGTCACTTGATCTCTGCAAATAACATTAAAGGTCAAATCATAAACCATTTTCCTTTTTTAAGTATTTTATTTCTCTGCCTGTAATTAATTTCATGTTTAGAGATGTGTTGTATAAAAGAAGGCATCTAGGAAATATTTTCTAGCAATTAGGTCTTGCTAATAGTCAAAAAAAGAAATTTGGAAAAGTGTCTGTATAGGTATAGGTATATCTAATAATTTTTTTTCTGATTGTCTTTAGCTAGACAGAACATGACTCCTCACATTTTTTTTTTTTTTATTTTAGAATATTAGCTCAAGCATCCACAAGACCCATTTTCTCTTTGGAAACAGCTATGTTGTTTTATCTTAACTCTTAAACTTATTTTCTTTAAAATTATTCTTTTTTTAATATATATTTTTATTGTTATTTATGTCTTTTACATTTTGTATTCCCCTTAGGTAGCCCACTACGAATTCACCCGTGATCCATCTCCATGGTCCCTTGTGTTCTTTTCTATTTCATTTTGTGCCCTTATCCTCCCCTCCCCCCACCCTCCACACCCCACCCGCTGAGTGTCTCTCTCCTATTTGGTTTCCTTATAGTCCTGTTACAAGTGAAACCATTCGGTATTTTTCTTTTTCTTTCTGGCTTACTTCACTGAGTATGATCCCCTCTAATTCCATCCATGTCGCTACAAATTGCATGAATTTATCTTCTTTTTTTTTTTAAAGATTTTATTTTTTTATTTATACATACAAGCTGGGGTACAGGCCAGAGGTGTGGGGCGGCGAGAGGGTTCACCAGAGACGGAGCGGAGAGCAGAACAGGCAGATCAGAAATACACTGCTGAGGGAAGCAGCGGGCAAGGCAGGAGAGGTCTGCCGCGCCATGTGGGATTCTCCCCGGCTGGGCGTCGAACTTGCGTTGCCGCTGCCGACAGCCCCACAGCGCAGCGCTTAACTGCTGCGCCACCGGGGAGGCCCTGAGTTTATCTTCTTTGAATGCTGAATAGTATTCCATTGTGTATATGTACCACATCTTCTTGATCCAATCATCTATTTTTGGACATCTGGGTTGCTTTCATACCTTTGCTATTGTGAACAGTGCCACAATGAACATACGGGTGCATGTATCCTTTCGGATTAGTGTTTTTGTGTGTGTCAAAATAAAAAGCTTCTGTGCAGCAAAAGAGACATTAACCAAAACTAACAGACACCCTACCAACTGGGAAAAGATCTTTAAAATTATTCTTAAAGTGGACATGCCATGGAAAAATGTATTATGCATATGATAGAAAATAAACTGACTAATTTTCAACAAATGAAAATACATAGGTAATCTGTAAGAATAAGATCTTCCTCACCTCAATTTTAAACTTTAGGCTGCATAACAAAGGTCACAAAATGTAAATATTTTCCAATGATACACTTAAAAGGATTGTATTTCTCTGGACTTAACTGTCCATTCCCTATGTTCAGAGACATATTTTGGAAGACATGTTGGTCTTTTCGAAATCATCTTTATGCTCTTAGTACATGACCTGTGGTAGAGTTATCCAAAGTGATTTAACGAATTTAGTGTCAATCCTTTAGAAACTTAAAAGTGATCGCTTTAGACTTTCAAAGAATTTGCAGTGGGATTGGAGTCACCTGGAATTATTGAAGCAATTACATTATTGTTAGCTAATATTAAAAAAGAGAAAGCAGAAGATTGAAGTCTGTTTTTATAGCTGGTAATGAGGCATCTAATGATGCAAATAACACTGTTAAGCTAACCTCATTAAGACAAAGCATCTTGTTTTAATAAATGTCCTGGGTTAGCTGGACAATTATATCTATTCATTTGATTGAAATAAATAACATAGTTTACTAATCAAACTGAAATATTCAAGAAAGTCTTGGCATTGTTTTCTTCTGAGTATGCAAATGAGTTTACGTTTAAATTATTTTTATTGAAGTAACTTCTTTATAATATTATATAAGTTTCAGGTGTGCATCTCTATAAATCAACATCTATGTATACTACATTAAGTTTAAATAAAAGAACAGAAGGAGAGCAGTGGACTCCGCACCCTTTTTCATACAAATCACAAATTTTGGATTATTTGAGAGTGTACTCTGCCATCAAATTAAATGCACTATTGACTACATTTTCATTAAGAAATTTATTACCAGCTGCCTCATTTAGTGTTCTTTTATTAAAATATGATGCAGCTTCCATCTGAATACTCACAATTTAGATACATAATGGGTAGTCATAAGGCATTAAATTGTGCCTGTTATATTTGACCCACAAGAAAGCATGGAGCACCTAATTATGGCTATATAAAGGAGGTGGGATCCAGGTAGCTTCTAGATAGTTGGGAAATCTATTCAATTGATTTTTCAAATTTCTGCTGAAATGTGACTCCAAAATTAGCTATGTGAGAGCTGGCACCCTGAACTGCCTGAAGGTTCATTGGCGAAGGCCGGGATCATGAAGTGCTAAACCCAGTGCTTGTGATAAAGGAAAATGCCCAATGAATACCTGTTAAATAAATGAATGAATCAGTGAACTAGGTATTATAATTTTTACCCTCTAAGCTTTTTATTTCTTTGAAGAACAACACACAATTTTTGCCCTTACTTTGATCTGTATTTTAAGTGGTAAAATCTGTATTTCAAATGATAAAATACAGATAGTAATTTAGAGGTCTATGGGTTAAATAAGCATTTATTTATATCACTACCTATGAGACCATATGTATAAATATATGTGTATACATAGATAAATCTCTCTATGGATATTAGTATGTGCTTAGACTCAGAAACTATAGAAATTGAGGCGAACTTGTACGTTCAAACTTTCCCAATTGCCTGGAAAAATGTGTATTAATAGAGTTGGCTCCAGAGGGATAGTTTTACATCAGTCACCATCTCTGTTACATGGAAAGCCCCTTTCCCATTACTTTTCTATTTTAAATCTATTCCCCTGCCCTGGCTGATTGAACCTTTCTGAAATGTGCCAGGCAGAGAATCTCGCCTCTCCTCTTGGATATAATAGCGTCTTCACATTTTCATGGCCTTTTCTGAAATGGGGACCTTTCATTTATGTTTCACTCTCAATTGAAATAAATTGATTAACATCATGGAATTGTGTTTCACCACAGACCTTAGGAAACAAAAAGCTGCTTTTCTGATGTAGTAAGGGAACAGATTGTCCTAGATTTCTTTATGCTCCAAGGACTCAGGGGCAAAGGAACTATTTTATCATTGCATGTTATTGAATCCTAAAGAATTATCAGGTTTCATTTCTCCCCTTTTGCTTGTGATTGTCTCTGGAGTATGCTCAGACTCCATACCTTTGGCATTTAGTAATAACAGAGCTCTCCCTGGAACTCCTCTCCCATGCTTCCTGACTTTTCTCTCATTTTTTTTGATCTTACCATTTTTGCCTGTGAAATTTTTTGTACCTTGCCTGCCTTCCACCCTTCTACTTCTTGCCTTATTTTTTTGTTTGTTTGTTTGATTGATTTTTTTAATTGGGGGCAGGGATATTTAGTTTTGTTTTAGTTTTACTAATCATATCCTTAACTTCTGATGACATTCTCTTCCTCTTAATTTTGGATTGTCCTTTTTCACAGTACCTTGTGCTGACTTAGCTTTGTTTCACCAAGGTCCATTCCCCACTCTTCCCAGTCCTGAATCCCCCTGCACTTACTTCCTTGTTTACCCAATGGGAGACGACAGCACAAATTTGGAAGGTAGGTGAGGAACAATGTCAGGATATTTCTTACCCTCTCTCTCTCACCTTGCAGTCATAGTCCTAGCTGTGGTTTTCTCTCACTGCAGCTTTCCCTGGGCAGCTTAGCCTCTGTGGTGCAGAACTGGTTGGCCTAGACTAACACTTTTTACTGCTTATAGCTTCCATAGATGGGGCTGCAGTGGTTCTCTCTCTTGCTGTCTCTGTTTCCCCACCATCACTGGTTTATTAAACACTGCCTGTGCCTTTATTCATGAACCATCAGGAATGACTTCTGTTTCCTGATGAATAAACAGCTTTTTTTATAATTTTATTTTAATTGAAGAAACATTAGTTTACAACACTGTATATGATTTAGAGGTTTAGGTTCACATCTCTTCAGATTTATGGTCCCACACCACACCTACGACCATAGAACCCATAATCCTCCAAAAAAGTTCATCGGGTCCCCTCCCCTGATTACCCTCAACCATGCTCTCCCTTTGGCAGTCTTAATTCTACATCCTAGGGTTTGTTTTGCTTTACTTATGTCTGTTCTTTGTTTTGCTTCTTTGTATTCCACATATGAGTGAAATCATCTGTGATTTGACTTTCTCCTTCTGATTTATTTCACTTAGCTTAATACCCTTCAGTTCCATCCATGCTGACACAAATGGCAAGAGTTCATCTTTTCTTACAACTGAGTAGTAGTCCATTGTGTGTGTATACTTCAACTTCTTAATCTACTCATCTATTGTTGGGTACATAGGTTGTTCCCATAGTTTGTCTATTGTAAATAGTGTTGTAATGGATGTAGATGTGCATCTATCACTTTTAATTACACTGGTCAACAAATTTTTAGAAAAGTCATATTACTGAAATAAAATTAATCATCTCCTATCAATTTGAATTTGCTCAACACAAATATGACAGTCAAATCCTAATTTTGGCTCTAGTTTTTTTTTTTTGTAATCTGCAATAAACTGATGCTTACATCACAAAATGCATACCAATAGTAATAGGCCTACGATTAGTACTTGTAAAAAATCAAGTCATAGACTACTTCTTAGATTTCTTTGCTTGACTCTTGTACAGCTGTTCAGGAGCATCTCTGGGGAGTGTCCAGCAATAGTCAGCCTGCATTGTAGTGGACCATTTTCCCTGGTATCTTTGTTCCATTGATGCGCTATCTTGATGAAAACGTTCGCCATGTTCATCATTAACAATACCACAATTTTCAGGGACGAAATCCAGATGGGAATGAAGGAAGTGGATCTTTAGAGACATATTGCAGCCAAGTTTCTGATACTGCATCAGCATGTCTTCTACTAGTTCCTTGTAGTTTTCTGCCCTAGCGTTCCCAAGAAATTTTGTAGACACTAGGCGAAAAGCATTCCATGCTTGTTTTGCATCACCCTGCAGCAAGTTGTTGAACAGGTCCTCTCAGTGCAGATGGAATGTTTGGGTAGACTATTCTTGACTTCTTTTGCTTCATTATTCCGCTGATAAGAGGAGGAACCAAGCAGAAGGAACAGTCTTTTATGCGGTTGCTTGGCTCTCTCCACACCATGGGGACTACAGACAGCATTGATGGTCTTTTGCCATTTAACCACTGTGAAAGCTGTGTTGTTGAACCAGTCATCTTTGAAGAGCTCTCGAATCTGAGGACCCACAAAAACTCCTCTTTAATCTTTGCTTCGCTGAATCGAGGAAATTTTTCATGCAGGTATTGGAAAGCTGGCGAGGTCCAGTCCATGGCTTTCACGAAATTCTTCATCAAACCCAGTTTCATGTGAAGGGATGGTAGCAGGATTTTGGGAGCCTCGACCAGAGCTGGGTGCTGGCTATTCTTCTCTCCAACTGCTACATTTTGTCTGCGAGTCCATTCCTTCTGCAAGTAGTGCAATTCACTTGCTCGGCTATCCCACTCACATAAGAAATACATGTACTTTGTATATCCCTGCTGGAGTACCATTAAAAGGGCAGCTAGCTTCAAATCACCACAGATGTGCCAGCTGTACTTGTTATACTCAATGGAATTCAGTAGCTGCTTTAAGTTACCATATGTATCTTTCATATGGACAGCGTGTGCTTCTGGAATAGATGGAAGATGGTTTCCATTCTGCAAAAGCACAGCCTTAAGACTCAGTTCCCAAGAGTCTAGAAATAGTCTCCATTCTTGTGGGTCATGGGTGATTTCTAAGGAATTCATGAGGCCCTCAATATTGGAACAGAATACCAGAGTACCTTCCTTTCTGAAGAAAGGCTCCAACTGCTGGTGGCACTTTCAAAAGAAAGTAATTGTGACATCTTCTTCTAGAAGATTCCGTTGTTCCAGTCTTTATCCTAGCAATTCTGCCTGGTTCTTGGATCAGTCCAAATCACGAACTGGGTCATTTAGTTGTTCCTGTGTTAGTTTGTGTGGGGTTGATGATGTATCACAGAGAAAATCTGGATCACTACATGCTGGTGGAACAGGAGAACAGGTCAGCTCACCCTTGTCCTCATCAGATGAATCTAGAGAATATTCTGCTGGAGGTTCTAGAATAGGAAGTCCTTCACCATGTGGAACTGGCCTCAATGCAGACAGAATGTTTGGGTAGACTATTCTCGACTTCTTTTGCTTCGTTATTCTGCCAGAAAGAGGAGGAACCAAGCAGATGGAACAGTCTTTTATGTGATTGCTTGGCTCTCTCCACACCATGGGCACTGCAAATGGCATTGATGGTCTTTTGGCATTTAACCACTGTGAAAGCTGTGTTGGACATGTAGCACAACATATATGCTGGGCCCAAGGGTGGTCTTGGTCACCAACCTTGCATCCGAAGTAAAGATGATAAGCCTTCTTCATTTTGAGAAGTGATACTTTTCTTCTGGTTGGCAAATGTCACTTCCCCACAAATAGAGCAGAAATTGTCCACGCTATTAATGAACTTTCGAGCCATGACCGTTCTATATTGTGCCTACATGGATAAAAGAGTAATAGTTCTATGGAACAGTAGCTTAAACTGTCTTGCACAAAGCTTGAAATAGTTTCAATGCTCAGTCTTTCTGACAGGGCTTCATCTAGTGCACTGCTGACATCAGCTTACTTCCTCAGTCGCCTGGCAGTAGTATTGCATTTCATCAGAAAATGATGCAATCAACTCTGGATGATGTGTGCATGATGGTATTATGCAATGCGATGCAATATTCCATCATTCTAGGCTGATTTAGGATGTTGTTGCAGTCCTACTGGATAAATTTACACAGTGAAATATATAAAATGAATTAGATGAAATATCTTCAAAACGAGAGCTATTAAAAAATGTTCAGGGTTCTATTCATGTTCAGCACACCCAGGTACTACAGATTAGGGCCTTTTTAAGTCAGTAACGATCTCAATGTTGACCAGCGTTAGTGTTTTTTTTTTTTTTATTATTTGTGTTTTTTTGCATTCTCAGGGTAGACACTTAGGAGTGGAATTGTTGGATCTATGGCAGATATATTTTTAATATTTTGAGAAGCCTCCATACATTTTCCTATAGAGTCAGGGTTAGTCTACACTCCTACTGACAGTTTATGAGAGTTCTTTTATCTCTAAATATTCATCGGCACTTCTTTATGGTCTTTTTGATATGGGGAATTCTCACAGGTGTGATGTGGTATCTTACTGTGGTTTTGATTTATATTTCCCTTATGCTAAGTGAAGATGAATATATTTTCTTGGCCTTTTGGCCATCTGTATGTCTTTTTGGAGAAGTGTTTATGTAGCTTTTCTACCCATTTTGTGATTGTGCTTTTCTCTTTTTATTGAGTTGTATGAGTTCTTTGTAGGGGTTTAATATTTGCCCCTGTCAGATGTGTGATGTGCCAATATTTTCTCCTATTCAGTAGGTTGTCTTTTTGTTTTAATGACAGTTTCTTTCACTCTCAGAAGCATTTTAGTTTGATGTAGCCCAATTTCTTCACTTTCACTTTTGTTTCCCCTACCATTGGAATTGAATTCCCAACACATGTATGTATCTCACTCTGTGTCTCTTCTTTCCTACCAGACCACAAATTATTTGGAAACAAAGATTTTTTTTAAAAATTGTGTTCTGATTTCCATTTCATTCTTTACTTCTTCCAATACTTTCGTCTATCATCTCTATTCTTGGGGCTTTGAAAACAAGACAAGCAATGTTGTCATTGTCAAGTAGCTCACCATCAACTGGGGAGACAATCACTGAAGAAAGGAGAACACAGTGTGAAAAGGGTAATGATAGGACCTAAAGGAGGCAGAAATCATGTTCTTAAGAAGGAGGGAGGTCTGGGAAGACAAAAGACATCTACCCTATGTGTTCTGTCACTGGTTAATAGAAGAAATGGAAGGGTATGTGATGGGAACTCTCTATGAGTACATATCAACTGATTGAGCTTTTTTTTTTTTTAACTTAGAAACAGGTAATATGCAGGATCACTTTGTTCCAAAGTGATCAGTTGGACACTGTGTAGTTGCAGTTGGAATTGTTGTACAAGGATGGAACTCTTCACAACTTGAAGTTGCTTCCATTCCCAAGCCTGTGATTCTTGAGGGGTTAAGAAGGGCTTATAGAACTCACAGGTTATCCACAATGCATCCTATGTCTAATTAATTTTCTATGATCTTAGTGCCTACCTCAACTGTGCCCCATTACTACATCATATACAGGTCATACTGTTTTAAGCCAATGTATCACTAGTTCATGTTATTCTGAGTTATACTCAAGGTCAGTAGGAAGAGTTATGCTTTTAAAAAAAATGAAGGTTAAAGGAGACGATGTAAAGAAATGCAAGGCTACAACTGATAATTTGTGAGCATAATTATGGTTTTTTTTTTGTGATTTTGCTGAATTTACCTCCCTTATTTCTCTGCAAGGAAAGGCAGAAAGTGAGAAAGCAAAAGGCAGGAGAATAGAAAAGGTTTGGAAAATCTTGGGAATCTCCCAGATACCTGGCCCTTTCTAGCTCTCTCAGCTACTGAGATGATTTTTTAAAATAAGAAGTAAAGTACAATAGTGACAAATGTGAAAAGCATATATGAACACATACTGAATTTTTACAGGTGAAAGAATCTTCCATTTTCCATCTGGAAAGAGAAAGGTTAGAGTCCTGGTGATGAGAATTATTTGGTCCCTCACCCTGCCAGCCTTTAATTGGGGGTGGCTGCCCGTCTCTTCCTTTTCTGGAAAGCAACAGACAGAATTGAGTATGTGTTGTCTTCTGCTCCTCAGAGCTGCTTTCAATCCTGCACATCAGGGTTAGGAGGTGCAGGTTCAGATTCTTAGGAAACAAAGCCTCCACTTTGTTGGGAGGGAAAAGAGTCTTTCAGGCATCATTTTTGTGCTCTGGGCACTTCTTGTAACCTCATTGTGGATAATTCAGGGATCTTGGGTAGAGGGATAAAAGTACAGAAGATGGAACTTCAATGCTGCTGGAATGCTTGTGGGCAAATATCATCTTTTCGGATTCAGATGGAGGGGAGCACTTCTTCCGGGGAAGGAAAATATATGAGGGAAATGACTGTAAATGTCAGCCTTGTGATTTGGCTTCATGTAGGTCCTGTCATGAGCTTTGTGCAAGTGGGTTCATGATTTAACCTTCCTATGTCCACATTTTCTGACACAAAGCCAGGCAGTTCTGGGGAAGAGTTTGCTCTTTGGTCTTATACCTGAATGCAGGTCCTGGACCTGACACTTAGTAGCTTTGGGATTTGGTCAATTTATTTCACTTCTTTGTGTCTCCATTTTATCAACCAGGCAACAAGAATAATGGGGATTACTATGTAGGGCAGCTAAGAGTATAAAACCAAGTGCTACGCTTTGAACAAATTAATGGTGGTGATGATTAAATAACTCCCCTCATTGCTGAACAAGTCCCAGACATCTGCTCCTGATATCTCTTTTTTACATTCTCCCAGCCAGCATTGGACTCTTCTTGCACTGGGTTTTTGAAACGACTTTTGACTTGACCCAGATTTGAAGAAACAGTATAGTGAATCTGACCCTCTCTCCCTTTTAAAGACTTCTGTGCCTCTGGTCAATGGACAATACATTTTTGTTCTCTTATATACTAGGACTCCAGATGGTAGTAGCTATGCAGGGAGAGAAACCACAGGGCGTGGATGACATGGAGAATACTTATGGGCCTTATAGTTGTATTTCATTGTGACAGTGAGAGGAGAGAGAGAGAGAGAGAGAGAGAGAGAGAGAGAGAGAGAGAGAGAGAGAGAGAGAGAAGCCTTTTTGAAAATATTGGCTGTAGACTTTTAACTCTTATCAACAATATGTCTTCTCCCCTCTGTTATTTATAAATATGCTAACAGGCTAGTATATGATGGATATTTCCAAGTAGAATAAATGTTAATTTTGAAATAGTGTAAATCTAACCCACCAATGCTCTGCTTAGAGTAATTACAGTAAAAGGAAAGAATTCTGCATATGTTTGCAGAGAAGAATGCCACCTCATTCTTCTTTGTATTGTTTTGAAATTGGAGATTTTGTATCTAATTTCTGCCCAAATACTAATTGTTATCCAGTTTGCTCTTGATGGTTTGGCTCGTGGTGTTGGTTTCAAGTGACCATAATTTAGAATTCATAGACTATAAAACCAGAAAGGAACCTGAAAGATCTTTATAACCTAGAGTTTTCTAATGAGAGTTTAATAAAATGCTAGTCACTTAATATGGTCTGTCCCAAAGGAATTTTGTGACTCAGGAAATACTGTAGATTATAGTGGCTTCTTGGAACCAGCATCATTGGAGTTAACCTCTTGCCAAGTCCTAAAAGAATGAAACCCATGTAGTTGGATTATCCAACCCTTTCTCAAATCTACTTGAACATGTAATGTTTTCTTCAAGTCATTCTCATTAAATGTTACAGAACAAACTTGGGGTAACACTCTCTTGATCCAAGTCTTCATTTTAGAAGTAAAAAAACCAAGGCCAAAGAGATGATTTGCCCAAGTTTTGTTATGTGGTATCTTTCATATTCTATTCTCATGCTCCAAATCAAATGTTATTATCTTGTACTTGAAGGGAGATGCTAATGAAAGGAAATCCTTTTACTGATGGACTTTACCTAATAGCTTTTGTTAACATGCTTTCTGATTTTTTCTGCATTTTCATTTTCAAAGAAAGCTCTTTCCAGAGAGGGTACTTAATAGCATTGCTTATTGTGTAACCATGTAAGCTTCTATTGTAATTATAATTTTATTTCTTTTGAATCCATAAGCTTTCTCTATTCCCTCTAAAGCCTGCCTGCCTTTTATTCCCACCCCCATGACTCTACACTTGCAGAAATGCCACTGTCTTTTGTTTTTCATCTTGAACATTACCCTAGGTAACTGATCTGGGAACCCTCTTTTTGCTCCCAGCGTACATGAAAATTCCTGTGTACTATAAATGTTCTCAAATTCTCCTCAGAAGCTAAAGTACTTCTGAATAATCTACTACTGTAAAAGAAAATTAATTGATATTAATTAATCTTTTTCCATTAGATGACTTTTTTCCCCTTGATCTTAGTGTTGGTAATACTTTATTCAGTGTTCTTAATAACAGCTTGTGGTTGTGCCATTTATTCACTGGCATTATTAAGTACCCAAAGCAATGCTCCTCAGGATGTGCCTTATAGAGCAAAATTGCAGGTCTTGTTTGCCAGTCTTCTGCAAGCAACAATAGCCACTAAATGTTCAGAGAACTTTGGAATGAGTATACTTTTCTTAATTCCTGGGTTGGCAGTATTTGATATGAATTCACTGTGGTTCAATCCAACAAGCATTTGTTTACTTGCTGTTAAAACATGTGCTATGCTCTGGAGATGTTATTTTGTTTAAATTTATTCCATATTGTTGCTGCCAGTAAGGAGCTCATCCTCTCCTGAGGCAGACCAACTTCTACCATGAACATAACACAGGGTGTTAATTGCTATATGTATATCATGGTTTGCAGCTTGCTAAGGTGCATATAGAGTAAGTTCAGTAGGAAAATGTTTCACAAAGGGGCAAAAAAGTGCAAAAGAGCTTCTTAGAAGTTTAGTAGTTATTTGATGTCTGATAAGAGAGTTGTAGCTTCCCATTTCTTCATGGTCTCTGCCCACCCCAAAATTCATATTCCCATGTAAGACATTCTCTCAAAATATGCCTTAGATGGAAACAAATTACTGCCAAATGTATTCTAAATAAAAAATGCATCATTTAAGTCCAGATTATACAAGTTTCAATGAGATTCTTCAAGTAGTCTATTTTTTTTTCATCAATGTGGCAATTCCCACCACTTCTTCAGTGTTGGTATAGGTCAGTTTCTACGTTGAGAAGGTCCTACTCTTTATGTGTTAATTTTCTATGTGATCCTGATAATGAAGTGTTGCTTCCCAAATGTGTTTGCAAATTGCAATCACCTGGAGAGCTTCACTAACTCCTGATGCCTATGTTCCAGCTCCAGAGTCTGTGATTAAATTGATCTGGGGCATAGCCTGGACTTGGGGATTTAAAAATATCCCCAGGTAGTGACAAATATGTTCTTAAATTTATTGTGGTGATGGTTATACAATTCCATGAATAGATTAAAAGCCACTGAATTGTACACTTTAAATGGTTGAATTGTATGGTATGTTATGGCATGGAAATTATATATCTCACTACAGTTCTTATATTTTAAAAAATCCTGGGTGAGTATTTGGGAAGCACAGTCATTTATTTGGGGTAACTGAGATCTAGAAAAACTAAGTTTTCCAAACTCTCACAGCTAGCCAGGTTGTAATAAGAACCCAGGCAGTCTGAGACAAAGGTTGTGTTTTTATTACCAACACCATCTTAATGTCTTCAGACAGGAAAGAGGTCTGACTCATTACTCAACAGGCATATGCTTGGAAAAACAAAAGTGGATTTGCTCCCATCTCTCCACATGCTCTCTCCATACCATGTTCTGTACCTTGTAAATCTAATTTGCAAAATAGTTGGCTTTAGGACAAGATAAAGAAATTAGCACCCATGGGAATACCTCCCAGTCTTCAGTTGCGTTATTACAAAACTGAAATGATCTGAGCTAGTCTTCTTTGGTGGCTAGGAGACATCCTCAGAAGTACATGTAAATAGTCTAACACCCTAGTGTCAATTCCAAACATCCTGTTATAAGTTCCAAAGAAATTGTTTGACATCACCCCAGAACCTTAAAATAGAATTCTATTTGGAAGATTTGCTTGGAATGTTGCCTTGCTTTTTGTCAGTCTTCTACTGAAATAGGGTGTAGAGTGCAAGTAAATATAGATCAACTATAGTAGGAGAAATGTTTGGGTTTTGACCATAGATAAGGAATAAGAAGGCAAGTTTGACTGAAGATTTGATTTTACCAGTCCAAGGAGGACACAAAAGGAAAGAATGAATCGCTGTCATAATGAATTGTCATAAATGTGTTTTCTGTGTAGAATAGTGGGGTTACAAGTCCCCAGAGCAGCACTGCAAATTTTCCAGGAGGAATGCATTATCTCTCATACCTAGAGATGATCACTGCTGACTTTGCATGCTGCTACAGCTTTACCTGCGTGCTCATTTTTTGAATAAAGATTGAGTACAAAAAGGAGAGCTCCGCTTAGAGCTCAAAGGGAACTCATTAAGAATGGCCTTTCTAGAGGCTTAAAGGTTGAGTTCCAGGGGCAAATTTAGTTCATCTTGATTCAGTAGTTAGGTGCCACGTATCTCCTAAAGTGCTAAGAATTGTAGCAATTTGCAATCTATTTTTTATTACTGAACATCAACTGTAAGAGAGTAATTTCTCTTAAATATTCATAATAAAAAAAACTAATCTAGTATGGTATTGCATGAATTAGTATATTCTTTGTTTTAAAATTAATATTAATTTCCCTATACTTTTAAGTTTATGAAATCATTGCTCTGATTTTTTTCAATGAAGGAGTGCTTATTATAATCCAATAGTGAGGACTAGAATTATGATCTGGGATTTTCTATCAATGGAAGGAGTTGTATTGTGGATAAATTCTTGTATTTGTCATCACCCAGCTAATTGTTACTGATCATTGGGCTGTTCTGTCCTGTGGTCTGGGGAGAGATGGGGGAACAACCAGAGTAATGTGTCCAACCTATATGCACTCACAGCTAAACTACCTTGACCCCCGTTTTCTTCACGGCTCCACATTTTCATCTATCAATGAGTACTATAAGGTCATCTTCCAAAATATTTCCAGATTATGGTCACTACGTATGCTACCACTTCTGCCTCGATAATTCAAATCCCCATGATATATACCCTGACCTATCTCTATTGTGTTTTAACTCTTCAAGCTTCTATTCTTAGTAGCCATAGACCATTTTCTGTATAGCATTAAGTGATTGCTTTAAAATTTAAATTAGATCAGCATATTCCTTTGTTTGAAAATCTTCAAAGTCTACCAATTTAATAACATTTAGCCTCATTCTACATATTGTGTGTTAGGTTCATCTCTGTCTTAGTCTGAATCACATCCCCCTACTTCTCAGCTACTAACCATGTTGACCATCTTTCTCTTTATTTCAATTAATAACTCAACTAAATCCACAGCAGTCTTTGCACCTGCTTTTTCCTTGACTTAGAAGATTTTTGGGGCTCCAAGTAAATAGTTTTTTTCCCTGGTTTGGTCATCAAATATCTCAAATTGTGAAATAAAGGAATGACTGATAAAGACCAGATTTGGTGGATGTTGCTTTTGCTCTTAGGCAAGATGCTTGGGCTTTTTTGTAGTCTTAATATACATATACCTTATCTAGGGATCAGGATAAATGAAATTCTGGTCAAGGAGATCTGGGTGGAGCTGAGAATTTGTATTCCTAAGCAGCTTCCTGGCTATGCTAATACTGCTCCTCCCCAGACCACACTTTGATTATTAAGGCGCTGACTGGTATTAAACCTCCTCAATTAGGCTAACTAACTTACTCTCCTAATACTCAGAGTCAGGCTCCTCTTAACATCTGGGAGTGGGAAAAAAGCATGCCTCCTAACTAAAACCCTGCTTGAATGGCTGACTTCTTAATTCACCTGGGTCTTAAGTGAGACGACTCAGAGGAACTCCCACCTGAGCCATTTCAATTCAAATAGTAATCCCACTGCTCTGCCTTGCCCTGTGCCATTACCCTATTTAATAATTTTTCCATCTCTTGTAACCTGAACATCTTATTATTTTACTTGTTTATTGTTTTTTCCCCCGAGATAGCAGGTATTTCTTTGGTCTTGTTTCTGTATCACCATAACCATGAAGGGTGGTGTTTACTATATATACATAGCTATTGAATAAAATAATACGGAGTAGTTACTCCAAAGCAGATTGACCATGAATTATTTCCATGATAGTGGGACCATTTATTTCTTATTAATCTTTTTCTCCCCAGCACAGGGCTTGGCACATGGTTGATGGTGAATAAATGAATAAAAACTCAAGTTACAAGTCAAGAAAGCCCATCCTCTGGTTTCTCTTCAGATCATATAAATCTTTCGCTTTTTACAAGTAGAGAAAGCCTAATTTTCAGTAAAAACTATTGGATAAGGTTAATTGGCATATGTTGCTTTACCTGTTAATAGTCAGGATCATCTTCATACTTTCTCAGTCTTTTTTAAAAAAATATAATTTATTTATTTGTATGTATTTTACATTATTGTTCATTTTTGTACAATGTTTGTTTTCTCCTCTCAGGTGTAGTCCCCATTGAATTCCCATCACCAATTTCTCAGTCTTTTTTTTACTAAGAGATTGTTTTCCAGACTTCCATATTTAGGATAATGAAAAGCAAAAGCAGGGAATGTTTTGATATTAAGAAAGCTGCCTAAATAGTTGGTAACAAGCTTTCTTTCTTCTGCAAAGTCTATACTATTATCAAAAGATTGCCAAACACTGCACCATTTGATAGGAAGCCATTGTCTACTGGCACTTAAAAACCTAGCACAAGCATTCCTGAGAGAGAATGAGTCATCATCAGTCCTTCTGCTCTAACTCTCATTTTTATTTGAATGATATCAGAACCACAGAGTTTGGTGTTCACTCACTGAGTTGCCTTTTCAAATCATATTGGATAATGGTCTTCACTTTTTCCCCATTTTTGAGAATTGGGCTATTTACCTGTCTTCTGCCTAAATGACTACTGCAAATTTGCTCATTTCAACATCCTTCATAGTGTTTTTTTTTTAATTTTTTTTTTCCATTTCATCATCTGAAGGTAGGGAAAATGGCTAAAACTTTACTTGATTAGCTCTTATTCTGTCAATAGTGGTTTTGAGGACTCCGTTTTTGTAACTTGATTAGAATGGCTTAAACAATGAATGAGAAGGGGAAGGAACGGACTAAAATTTAATTATGTCTTGTGGTCCAGGTGCTTTGAAAAAATAGCTATGTAGAAAGTTTGCTATTGGATATTGGTTTTGTTCTTTGTTTCCAAAATGGGATTGGCTTTTAACGCAGGTCCTGCCTTGCCATCAGTCTGATTGGTAATTTGTTATGTATTGTCTATACATACATCAGTGCTTCAGGACATTCTGCTTTATTGATTTGATTTGGTTTAAAACAATAGTCTCATCAGAGATACATTAAACAACTGTTTAATACTAGAGAAAAAACATTGGAAAGTGTATTGAATAGATCCACTATTTAACTATTGTTTATTGGGTATCAGCCATTTGCCTGGCCCTGTACTGGTTGCTATATATATTGGGAATGTTAGAATCTTAGGAAAGACATTTTACTCTAGTCTCTGGCTCCTTCCTTCCCTTCATCCCTCTCATGCACACTCACATAGTCACTCACTCACTCTATTTTCTATTAGTAAAAGTAGCAACTACCCTGCTTGGTGACAACCTAGCATTTACTTGGATAATTCCCACATGTCAGTAGGATAGTTTGTCACCTAAAAGTAGAAATGGGGCTTCACCCTACCCACTTTCTTTGGGACTTGCCCTCAACTGTGAATGGGGCACCCTACTCTGTAAGAGGTCTACTTGTTCTTCCCAGTTACCGTTTCAACTTTGGAGTGAGGGAAGAAGTCAGATAAAAACAGCATTGTGGTCCTGGCATTCTATGGCGAAGACCCATTTAGTTTCTCACCTGAATCAAATTATTTAACATTTACTTACAGAATTCAGAGACTATTAGGAACTGCCCAGCCATTCATTAGTATGAGTGGTTATGAGTCTGCTTTGGGAGGCAAGCATTTCTTGCCTTCAAGCAGATTATGATCTAGTTTGAGAGATGGAGAATTACATGCAGTATATGGGAGGGTTGCAATATTAGAAGTGTTTCCCAGGTACTCTAAGGTAGAATGATAGGGCAGACCCTTCTGCAGTGTTATATTATTATGTTACTTTAATTGGTGAAAACGTCATTCTTTAACTGATCGCATCATTGGTAGCCATGATAATAGAATAAACTTGCTTCAGATATAAAGGTTTCTGCGCATAAAAACTGCAATTTCCCTGGCAGATCATACCATGTCACATTTTAATTTTGGTACTTCTAATTCTGATCTGAATTCTTTGGAAGCCATCATTGTACCTATACTTGACTTTCCCAGGCTGAGGGCTCTTGCCTGTTCCCAGAAACCTTATGTGCCCAGAAAACTCATGTCATATGATCATAGGTAGCTTCCATGGCAATCAACACTGAAAGACTCCAAACCCTTAGCAATGGGCTTAAGCAATTCAAGGAGAATTTGAAAAACAAGTAGATTTGTTTAACCAGGCACTGAGCGTCTGTGAACTTTTATTCTTTACATGAGGATTAGAGCTCTTGAGAATCTGTGTTTAGCAGGAAAATGTTCTTCCTGGATGATTCAGTAGGAGGAGTAAACAGTGCTGTCCTAGAACTCTGAACAGTACACTGATGGAAACTCTGACTCGAACTGTGAATAGAGTTTATGTGGTCACACCTTTACCCGACAGGGAAGCAGGTCAGGGAAATCGGAAGTTGACAGTAGTTCAGAATTTGTTTACAGTTAGAGAAAAAGAGTAGGGCCAAGTTCTAGAATGCATACCTCTGTCTTGTCAACAGTGATTCTATATGTGGTTTCTAACCTCTTGCTTATGCCACACAAAGGCACAAACTATAAAGAAAGGAGTTAGGTTGTGTCAACAAAACCTCTGCCCTAACAAGACTTTTGGGGTAGGGGTCATCTGAAAAAAAAAAAAAAAATCACTTGAAACTGGGACACAACTTTTCAAGAGAAAAAGTTTTTAAATTCTATTTGTTGCTATTTTTGAAAAGCAATGACCTTTCCTCACATTTGTCATTAAACCAAGGTTCAAATGGATAGATTACCAATAGCCAGCATTTGAAATGTTATTTTAAGAGCAACAGCCACCAAGACTAGAGAACTTAGAGATACTTCTCTGGGAGAACACTCAGCATCATTTTTCTAGAACCAAAGTCCATTCAACAATACATATATACTTAAGTAGTGATCACTTGCCAGTCTTATGATTATTGTGTTGTGCTTCTCAAACTACTTGGCGATGGCATTTGCCATCAAGTACCCTTAGCAATGGCACATGCTTAAAGTAGAGTTGTCCCTAATTCTACATGTTTCTTTCACATCATGGGTGAACCAAGTGAGCAGATAAGACTGGGCCTTGCAGAGAGTGAAAGAGAACTTGATTATGTTCTTAATCTGTCTGTGTGGACTTCAGGGTCCTGAAATGGCCACCTGAGGGCCCTGAGTTCTCTTTCTGCCTATGGAAAACTATGCTGACTTTGCACAGCAGCAATTGCACTGGGGAATTATTCCTTTCCTGACATTGTGTCTTACTCTGTGTTTTTCCTGCCACCTTCTTTTCTCATCCACCTGGATGCAGACCTTTTAAATGATGAATGACATTAAAGAAAAGTATAGCAAGCAATGCAATGTGAATGGAAGATCTTTCTTAGCATTGTTGGAGGTAGCGAGAACCAATGTCAGATGGCCTGGGTAGAAATATTAGCTGCAACTTCTACCTGCTGTGTGAACTTGGGCAAGTGACTTAAACTGTGAGTGTTTATTGCTATAAAGTCAGGATGATGAAAACACCTCAAAAGACTATTGAACTATGTATTTACATAAGGCATTAAGTATAATGCCAAGTTTATAACAAAGACTGCAGAAATATTAGTTCATGTTATTAATGTGACTAACAAATGTCAATTTAAAAATGCACACGTTTTCTAACTGTATTTTCAGGGTATCAGTGAGAAGTGTTCTTGCTGGTATCATTTGTTTAAATGCTAATCCCCAGGCCTCCCTGGTGGCGCAGCGCTGTGGAGCTGTAGGCGGCTGCAGCACTGTTTCGATGCCCACCCAGGGAGCTTCCCATATAGCTCAGCGAACCTCTCCTGCCTCACTAGCTGTTCCCCTCAACAGTGTATTTTGGTCTCTCTGCCTGTTCTGTTCCCCACTCTGTCTTTGGTGAACCCTCTCACCGCCCCATACCTCTGGCCTGCACTCCAGCCTGCACCCCAGCTTGTATGCAAAAATAAATAAATCTTTAAAATAAATAAATTGATTAAAATAAATAAATGCTGAACCCCCACTTACTGTTCTCAGAAATGATTTTTCTTAGCTTCGTAAAGCTGTGAAAAGAATAATATTCTTAGCCCTGTGCATAGTCCTTCCTAGACAGTGTTCAATATGGTGGTCATTGTGAATATGAGGAAGCAGCTGTGCAGTGGCAGAGTGCACATCTGGCTGGGGCCACTGCTCCTCACCTCTGATGCTGAGCTTCATTACCTTTGAGAGTTTGGTATCCCTCAAACCTACCCAAGCCCTCATTTTTCCCTGTACTTCTCTGAGCAGTGTTGTGTATCCCTTTTGCTGACTGATAAAAGATTTTCAGTCTTAGCTAGTAAGGCATATTGATCATGTCATTTGACCTTTATATGTTTTGTTTTCTCACTATCTACTGCACTGAAATTTGGAGTTTAAATGAGCTAATATTTGTCTAAGTGCCTAATGTAGGCCCCAGCACATAGGAATATCCAGTCAACACTCATTTGTTGTGGTGACTCTTGCTGCTATAAAAGGATATGAAATCCAGGAAAAGACAGATTTCAGACCAGTCTCATCTTCCCTCATGAACTCTAAAGATATCCCTGTCATCGTTTTTGGGGAAACAACCTATTCTTTATCCTTTATCTTTCTGTCCCCTGTGGACCTGGGCCTGTTTTACTTAGGTGTTCATAAAACCTTAAGTATGCCAATTAATATTTATCCAGTATCTCTTGTGCTTGGGGCAACATGCTGGATACCATGG
Source organism: Scalopus aquaticus (assembly GCA_004024925.1). Lineage (NCBI taxonomy): Eukaryota > Metazoa > Chordata > Mammalia > Eulipotyphla > Talpidae > Scalopus > Scalopus aquaticus. Next base: position 25,534 of record PVIJ01004144.1, on the reverse strand, counting down.
GAAATGTCAAGGAAGGTTTGTGTATAGACAAATCACCCAGATAATTGTTAGTCTCACTTTTCTTTTGAGGTCAGGAGGAGTATTAAAGTACAGTTAAGAAAATGACCAATTAGTCTTCCCTTTGAGAACTCTTAGCTCCAGTAAGTCTTTATACCAGTGAATGAAACAGTACAGTATTATTATAAAGGAAGTAATGGCTAGTATGTAAATGAATAAAAACACTCAGGAAAGCTGTTTTGAATCAGTGTGAATCATAAGACCAAAGTGAATGTATAATAGCCACCCTGCAAACTTCAGCTTTCCTGCAGAAACTTGCCTATAGACAGAAATATCCCGCCTGGTCCTCACAATGGAACCATGTGATATATTCAGGTGTGGGTCTCAGTCTGCATCCTTGTTAATGTTTGATGATGTTCCCCAGTAGGCAGCTAGAGCCTCATTACTGTTCATAAGAGAAAGCTAATAATTAAGAGTTCTGAATTTCTAAAATGTGGCAAATAGAATGAAGAGGTAATGAGATGGGTAGGAATGGAGATCCCATGGTGAGTGCGTATCATGGTGAAAAGATGAGAAAATTTTAAAAATGCCATTGTCACACCACTAACTACCAAGAAATACACATTTTTCCATGGCACAGGGAAAGGGGAAGGCATTTGTTAGGCAATGAGAAGTGAAAGTATCCTGGATGGAGCCCTGGAAAATACCGTGCTGCAAAATCCATGATGGCAGAAGGGTCAAGGCTTGAGCTGATTTCAAAATTCATGTTTTATTTAACATTTTGTGACAGTGAATTTATCATAAGTTGGATAGGGAGGGGCACTGTTTCAAGACTTTGTGAGTGAGAGTCTTTATTATCTGGTGCTATACTAATATCTGACCATTTTGGTTATGGTGAGCTCATAGCAAAGTGGCTATAGTTTGATTTTTTATGAATGTATTTAATCAATGTCTGCTGAGGATTTGGGTGTTGTAAAAGGGTCTTAATTTAAGACCTTGAATTTAGAACTTAATTTGAAGTGGGTTTTCCATATATTATTGAATAGAATTGAAGGAAGATGTTTGCCATATAGCTGTATAATTGTGCCCTCAGTATATCATACCATCTATGATAAACTATTAAATAATAGATTTTATCAATCATTTAATTATCTTCTATGTAGCAGTTAGAAATCATTGAATATGGTAGACCACTTAAAATAGTACTGTGTCCATCTATAGATTATGAGTGGCCCATAGCTAAAATTTATTTTGTAATTAGTCTCACTATTTCATTTAATTCAAAAACCGCTGTCTCACATTGCTTTATCACAGAAATACAAACATTTCACATTACTCAAAAAGTCATGGAATCATTTTCCTCACATATAGAGATAATCATCTTATATTAATCTGTGTTGTGGGTTTTAATTTGTGTGATGCTGACATTTAAATTTTAACACAATTTGTATAATTTTGCTTTCACACTTCTTTTTTTGTCATGCCAAAAGCCTTGAGAAAGCAAAAGATCTCTTAACCTTTGAGAGGCCTGTGCACTAATACAGGGTTGATAACATGGTTCCTGCTTTTAGAAGCTCACAGTTGATTTAGATTCATCATACAAGCTTTTGGCACCACTTCTGAATTGATATCCCTGCATATCTATGCAGCCCATGTTATCAACCCTCCCTTGGAGGTGAACACTTATGAATCTTTTATAACTATGGAAAGGATATAGTATAAGTGGGAATGCAGTGGAAAACTTGGCTATTTCAGAAGAATAAATGACATTAAGTGATTCTCAACCTCTAATTCTCTTCCTTAAATATTATTTTAATATTATAAATTCTGCATGCCCCTCTGCAATTGCAGTCCATATGAAGACAAGATCTGGATTGTTTTTACCATTAATAGGGATCTCTGCCTCCTTTAGACTGAAAAGTCATGCCATACTTTGTCCTTTAGTTTAGACATCATCTTCCATTTTAGTTAGGCTCTGCCTTTCTTATCTGGGATGATTACCTATAAACACAGCCTGTTGATTATCTAAATGACTCTAGGCCTTAACACTGGTATTATAGACATTTACCTGTGTTTGCTTTGGCTGGAAACATTTTGAAAAATGACAGGTAATTTGAGATTTTGTACATTTTTCACATGTGGTACTATGTTTAATATTCAAGGTCAGACTGAAGTGTAAAACACATATAAGTTATCTATTCGTTCCCTAATATCTTTCTTTACTAGAGTAAAAGAGATTTTAAAAAAAGTACTAGGATCAAGTAGTTTTTAACAAGTGGGCTTATTTTGAAGACCAGCTCTTCAGTGGATCAGTGGGAGAAGGGGATGGACAGTTTTTATTACCCACAGATACTTGAAAATAATCCCTTCAAATACTTCCTCCAGTGCATGGTCATGGTAGAACATAAAAGTATGCAGAAGAGACAGTAGCACTAATTGCGAATACATTTTCTCAGAGGAAAACACTCACTGATTTCCAAATTTCCCCTGTGTATATATACACATACACAAATGATTTTAAGATCTATCATCTGTGTACCTATTATTCTTTGAAATAAATGACATGGATTATATATAGTATAACTACAGACTATGCCTTCTTTATTTGTTTTTTTGAAAAGATTTATTTATGCATACAAAAACTGGGGTGTAGGCCAGAGATGGGGGTCAGGGGATGAGAGGATTCACCAGAGACAGAGTGGGAAGTAGAACAGGCAGATCTACTGAAATACACTGCTGAGGTGAGCGGTGGGTGAGACAGAAGAGGTCTGCTGCTGTGGGTTATCTCCCTGGCAGGGGGCTCCAACTCATGTTGCAGTGGCTAGTGATAGCTTGAGAGCACTGAGTCTTTAACCTTTCACCAGGGAAGCCCTGCCTTCCTCATTTGTATTTCATTCTCTCATTGAATAAGTCAGCTGTAAAGCAGATGTCATTATTGGGGATGGGGTGGTGGCAAGAATACCATAGGTTTAAAGAGTTCTGGAGTCATACAAGGGTTGGTGTAAAAACTTATAGGAAATTGGCACTGGTTCGGCAGAGATAAGGGGTTCTTGGCCTTAACCACGCATTGGAATTACCATGGGAACATTTAACAATCACAATAACAATTGGTGGTGACTGTGCTATGGTAACAACACCTGAATGGGGTGGGGGGGATCCTGTATTGCCGAAATACAAACAATGAAAGCCTATGTTACCTCAGAAAAAACAAATGGATAAAAATCATTTCCAAGAGAAACAAACAAAACAAAACAAAAAAGATACTGATGCTTATGTCTTAACCAGACCCACTGTATTAAAATATCTGGGAGTGGACTATTTATGATGTTGAAATACTGTAACCTCCATTCATTGAAGGTAGTAATATAAACTGATGGCGTTTTAAGCAAAATAATTTAGCTCTTCCTCAAAAAGTCAAATATAATTTCTATGTGACACAGCAATTCCACTTCTAGCCCTATACCCAGGAGGATTAAAGACATTTTGTGTTTTGTCCACACAAAAACTTGTATCTAAATGTTCATAGTAGCGTGCCTCTTCATTCATACTGGTTGGACCAACCATCCCGGTGACTGTCATATGATGCTGCTCTGAGTCTTACCATTCTGGCATTGAGAACTCTGCTCCTTGCCAGTGTCACTGGAGAAGTTCCCCGGTTGGGACAGACTCCAGTAGTTGGTTAGTCCAGCTCCTCTAGTGACCTTTTGTGGTTTCCAGTCCTGGCCTGGGCCCCCAGTCACATCTCTGATATTTTCCTCCCCCAGTTGGGAAAGAAGGAACCTCACTCATGTTGCTCGCATCTCTGGGACAGGGGTTTGGCTCCCCAGGCGCCGGAAATATTGTAGACAGAGCCTACGTGATAGGTCGCTACATCAGTTCCTCTCATGGTCCTATCTCTGGATCCCTCCGAGCTCTGTTTAGTGCCCCCAGGCTATGACAGCGTCTAGCGTTTTGAGTCCTTCTCTCATGAAAGCCTGCAGCAAGGCTGCCTCAGTTACAGATGTCTTACACCAATCTGATTGGAGTGGGAGGCAGAACGGAGGGGACACCCCACTATTGGCCCGCACCCCAGTGCCCACTCCTGCCCCACATGGAGGCGGAGGCTGGCTCCCCAGCTCAACACCCCTAGAGCCAGAGACCCCTGTGATACAGGGCTCACCCTGCCCCCACCCTGGCCTGCGGCCTGGGCTGCAGCACTGGTGTGCTGGGGCCCACTGCCTGTGTCACTCCATTGTATAAATGAGGTACAGTATCTTTTTTTGACTTTTTAACGATTGAAAAATTTTCTTTAGTGACACCATAGATTGATGACTTAATATACTTTACTAATTTTTTTTTCTTTGTATAAAAATGTTACAGGTATACTTTTGTTTGCCTGAATTCAGAGATACTTTAGGCTGTCTTCTTTCTCTCTTTGTTCTTCTTGCCATCATCTTGTGGGATAGTCCTACATTGTCTCCTGGGGAATTTTGATATCTGCCTGTAAGTTTAAAATGCTTTATAATTCATCCAAATCTAAATGTAATGTCTCCAGCTATCCATTTATGTATCTTGGTTGTTACCCAAGTCATTGATAAAATATGTTTGAGAGTCTGACCAGTTAAAAATGTCATTGCTCAGCCAGAAGACAGGTCATTTTTCCTGTTAAGATTAGTCTTGAGACCCAGTAGCCAGCAACTTTACAAGCTCATTTGCATCTAAGTCCCAGTTTTTAAATGAAATTTTAAATAGAAAGATATTTAGTAGTTGGTAGAAGTGTCTGGAGTTATTTGCAATGTGACTTCTAAAGACCAAAGAGGGCTTAATCATGTCTTGTAGGTCTAGACTAGATTCCTGACTTTTACTCATATCAGAATATAAAGAAAGCAGATATTTTTGAAATAAGTCCTATCACTCCCAGCCTTGATGGAGTAAGACACATTTATTTTTCAAGGTAAAATAAAATACAAGTTTTTGAATCTTTTAACCAGAAGAACATGTTTCCTCCTCATGTCTTACTTCCTGGTTACCTAGGAGAAGTCACTTTCATGGCAGATTGTTAGCTAGGTTAGAAGAAGTCATTTTCCCCGACATTATATTTCTAAGCAATAACAAGTTCTATTAGAGATTTGGAGAATCAGAGAATGTGTAGGGCTAACAAAGTAACAGAACCTTCTGCCTATGCTACTTTTGAGTAGAGATTTTTAGAAACATTTCCTAAGAGATATTTAGCAGTATGTAGCAATAATTTTGAAGGCTTAATATTGTTTGAACACAGTGATTCTAAAATCTGAGAATTGATGCATGAGAAGTAATTGAAGAAATGCATAAAAACCTTTGAAGAACCTTCTTCATTGGGTTGTCAGAAGGATTAAATTTTTATACAGAAATCAGTAGTACTGAGTAAATGTTTGTTGTTATTTCTATTATTTAATCGGATGCTGTTTTTTAAATATTTATTTATTTATGCATACAAGAGCTGGGTGTAGACCAGAGGTGTGTGTGTGTGTGAGAGAGAGGATTCACCAGAGACAGAGTGGGGAGCCCAACAGGTGGACTGACTGAAATAAACTGCTGAGTAGGGAGCAGTGATATAGGAGAGGTCTGCTGCACCATGAGGGTCAGCTATCTGGCTGGGGATCGAACTCGTGCTGCAGTGGCTGCTAATAGCTTCATAATGCTGAGACTTAACCCCTTGAGCCACCTGAATGCTGCTTTTAACCAAAATTGTTCTACCTCTCTTAGATGGAGAGTTTAGTGATCACCTAATGGCAAGTTCATGGCCAAATATATGGCTCTATTTGTTTTTATTTTAAAATTTCTATGCTATTTATATGATAAGCACTATTCTAAATAGCTTATCAATATTAGCTCTGTGTTAGTTGGAAGTTAAAAATTGTTTATTGAGTAAAACTTAATTTTTTGCCAGAAAAGTTAAATTACTGACAGCAATATGATTGCTAGCATTTATCAAATACCATTCAGATGCTTTATGTGTGTCCTTGAGAAGGTAAACATTGTTACCTCCTTTACACAGATTGACCCTGTGACCATATATAATATATATACGTATATACATATGTAGTATGTGTAACAGTCTACTTTGAGCTAATAACAAATTGCTTTCAATTGCATAACTTTCACTTTTCACCCTTCTGCACTGTATGATATTGAAGACACAGTTTATGTATTTTTTATTGTGTATTCATTAACACATTTTTCTACTATTCTTGATAGTTTATCTTTGAACTTTTATACTAAAATTGTTTTACACATCACCATTATAGTATAATGGTAGTCTATGTGTGTCTATTTATTTATCAGTGAGTTTTATAAATTGATATCCTTTTCTGTTGATGCTTAGTATCCTTTCATTTCAACTTAATGTACTCCCTTTAGGGAAGGGAATCTTTTTCCTGATGGGTTGTTGTCAGATGGTAGCTAGATATTTGGTGGTAGGTGTGGTATGACATATACAGATGTTTAGGTGAGAAACTGTATACCTGAATCCTAGAGAGAGCTGTAAACCGAAGTAACTTTAAAAAAAAAAAAAAGACGAACTTTAGCATTTTTGGTAAGGGTTATAAAGTATTAATTGCTACCCGAGCTTCTGCTTGCTTGGGGACATTATTTTTTTAAAGAAAGATTTATTTATGCGTATGAGGACTTGGGTATAGGCCAGAGTTGTGGGGTGGTGAGAGGATTCACCAGAGACAGAGTGGGGAGCAGAACAGACAGATCAACTGAAGTACACTGCTGAGGGGAGCAGTGGGCAAGAGAGGAGATGTCTGCTGCGCCATGTGGGAAGCTCCCTGGCTGGGAATCGAACTCTTGCTGCAGTGGCTACGGACAGCCTCATAGGCTGCAACTTAACCCATTGCACCACCAGGGAGGCCTGCCTGCGGAAATTTTTACTTCTTTCTTTTTCAAAGGATAGTTTCGGTTTGGCACGCTTTACTTTTTTTTTTTTTTTTCCTTTCAGCACTTTGACTATAACATCCACTCCCTGCTGGCCTGTAAGTTTTCTGCTGATTTATGGGCTCTCCTTGTATATGACAAGTTGTTTTTTCTTCTGCTTCTTTGTCTTTGACTTTTGATTATAATGTATTTTGGTGTAGACTTTGAGCCTTTTGGGTTTCATGAATCTGAGTGTTCATAGTGTTCATTCCTTTCAGTATGTGGTTTTTTACTCATTTCTGGTCTTTCAATATGTGCCATTCTCAAGGTGTGTGGTGTGATTGCATTGTGGTTTTAATTTGCATTTCCCTGATGATAAATGATGATGAACATTTTTCATGTGCCTGTGGCCATCTGTATGTCTTCTTTGTAGTAGTGCCTACTTCTTTTTCCTATTTTTTTTTGATAGTGTTCTTTTCTTTTTGTTGAGTTGTATGAATTATCTGTATATTGAGAGTATGAATCTCTTTACCGTGTGTTCTTAACTTCATTATTCCAGAGGTTCTATTGGAGTTGGGCTAAGATGAGTATAATAATCAGTTCTAGAAATTTCCTGAGATTATTTTAATTGAAACTAGTGTACTCAGGGAATTTTAATGTGTATATGACACACAGGGGATCATGTTAAAATACAGATGGCTATAGTAGTTTTGGGGTGGACCTGGGGATATGAATTTCTGACAACTCTTAGGTGATGCAGATATTTATGATCAACAGATCGCATTTTGAGTAGACAGCCTACTTTATTGTTTGTAGCGATATGCAGACTTTTCATTTGTCCCAAATAAATCATTTACTGTGGGAGAGAGAGTGGAAAGTTTTCCTGATAGCCTGTAAATTAGGATTTCACACTCTCATGAGCATGGCCTATTTGGTGCATTTGTTAAACTCCTGAGTTTAACAATCTTTGGCCAGTGGAATATGAAGAGTTCTCACATTCCCCAAAATGGAGTTTCTATTTTGTGTTTTTCACTTGGTAAAATAAATATAAAAATAGTAAATACAGGTATTTATTATGCATCACCAACTGAACATTTTATAATAAAATACTATATGTAGTTTGGCACCAAGGGATTCCTTAAAGTGAGTTATTTTTGGTTTTGTGTGTTTAAAGTAGGGTTTTTGAAGTCCTGTATTCACAAAGTTTGAGAAATTCTTTAGTATCTTCCTAAATACTGTCCTCAAAAGGAGAACCTCAATGGTTCAGAGTGAATTGGAATAAGCCACTTGACTTGCTAAACTTACTGCACATCTCTAAAATGAGAAGCCTGGATATAAGTTTTCTCTTGGGTCTTTTTTTTTTTTTTTTTGGCTGAAAAATTCTAGAACTTATTTTTCTTTTGAGGGATGTCAATTTTAGAAGCATATGATAGTTATATTAGTTGAATATTAACATTTGAAAGCAAACCAAGAAACACTGATCTACCTGACGTAAGCTGTTGTCAGCTGTTGTTACTGGTTGAGAAATTTCACATTGTGGGCTCTACATTTACTTCTGTGGCCATTGAACCTTATTCCACTACATGTTAGATTTCCCATCTAGCACTATCAAAAACATGACTTGTCAAATCCATTGAAACACAAAATTAAAAGTAGAGCCCTTTTCATTACTTCGTGTCTATTTACTAAATTTTGAAGCCAAAGTTATAAAAATAAAATGTGATGCTACTAACTGGTGAGAACAAAGGAAATAGAAACAGGATTAAAGAGGTATCGAAAGGGTGCACATTGCACATAACTTCCATAGCCTGAAAAGTTGGGAAATGGAGATTCAATAAATGCCTTGAATCCATGTTCAAAGGGAAGAAATTATTACAAAGGAATACAATTTAAAAAGTGATTAACTGGCTCAAATATCAGACCTCAGTCTTTATTAATGTGCTTACTTGAGTCATTTGTAAAGAAACATATTCAGGCTTCAGTCACTGTTTCTGGAGTGAACCAAGATGCCTTCTATTTCCATTTACATAGGACCAACATGAGACTGCAGAGCCAAACTTTAGACTGAGGTCCTTTGGTTCTCTGGATGCCAGAGCCATCATTTCTATATTTACCAAGAAATAGAGTTTCCAGATACACCTGAGAATTCAGTAGATGATTTGTACATCCAGTCTTCTTCTTGGATGAAACAGATTCAGAAATTTTACTTTAGATTAGAATAAAATTGCTTTCTGCCATTTTCATGTAAGAGGCAAGTACTTAATATTTATCTTGGTCTTGCAGGCAGTTTCAGATCCCAGAGATTCAGGAATCATCCAATCATGCAACATTTGTTCTTAAACCTTTCTCTATTTTTGTTCCTTTTATTTCTCTTTTTCTGCATTGAAATTTAAACTTGAGGAAGTATGACTGCTAGCAGCACAAATGGACATATTTTTCCCTCAATTAAGGAAGAGGTAAAATTGTATTTTGGTAAGGAGAGATATAAAAGTATTATTTTAGTTGCTTATGTCATGTAGAAAGAGTGAGATGTGCTTTACATACTTTAACATCTACTATTTTCAAATGAGGTGTCTGAGTACATGAAGTTCATTGAACTGCAGAAGATAAGGGTGTGGCAGAGCCAAGACTCAAGTGTGTGCATTTTAATCATACCACCTCTTCATGCTTCCTCAGGATAGTTTGAGTTGTGTGTAACTATCAGAAGGGAAGAAATAGTAAAGAGGTTAGAGGGCAGTCAACATTTCAAATCACTGGGAAGGCAAACTTGTAAGAAGAAATGGAATAGAAATTCATGAGTTCGTTGGCAAGAGTGGTATTTTGAAGAGCAAAAATGGCGGGGTGGGGGGAGTTGTGGTAGCCTCAGATAAAGGAGAAATGGGACATAATTAAACTTAAAACAGCCATGTGAAGGCCCAGGTAGACATTAGAGTGATAGATCTATAAGCTAAGGCGTTGCAAAGGTTGTTGGCAACAACCATAGGTTAGGGAGAAGCAAAGAAACATTCTAACTTAAACACTTCAGAGTGAATATGAACCTACCAATACATAAAATTCAGACTTATATACTCCAGAACTGTGAGAAAATGCATTCTGTTGTATTATGCCACTCAGTTTGTCGTAATTTGTTAGTGCAGTGTTGGAAATTAGTACATAGTCCTATGCTTAGACCATTTAACTCAACTCGAACAATTTTGAGATGAAAACAAGAACATTCTCCAGTGCACAGGAATCTGTCATTGAACTCTTCTCCATAGCAACGCCAGAATGTAATAGGGCAAAGTAATAATAATTGGAAAATGTTGAAGCAAATACACTTTAAGTTTAGGATTTTATTTCGGGTTACTTTAAGTGGAAGGATACAATAAGGGTGTCATTCTGTATAAAATTATCGCTACATACACATCCTCTCTGAAAGTAATTTTCAAGAACATATTCTAGTGCTAAATAAATAAAGAAATAAGTGATCCAGGAGGAAGAAATGAAATGCAGGAAATAAAACAAGTAGGGAATTTTGGGGGTTTTGTATAAAATAAACATTGGTAATTTTAGTTTCTAAAAGTATCATAGAGCAGATAACTAAAGAATTGTCCACTAAAAATAATTTACAATACAATATAAAATATACAGCATACTCTCTCAATGGCTTTGTTGAGCCTTGAAGGAAATAGGGGGATCAAAAGCCAAAGAGGAAACTAATGATAAAATTCAAGCATAATTAGTGCTGGAGCCTATTGCTGTATGGAGGAGGATGTCTGTAGAACTTTACAAGTAAGATAATAGAAAAAATGTGTTGACTTGAGTTAGCAGTGGCAAAAAAACAAAATGTCAGTAATTGGACATGGGAGGATGGGGGCTGAGATCTAAAAGAGAAACAGGGTGGTAAGAGTATGCTAAGTATATAGCCATTGACCCACTTGATGGGGAAGTTAACCATTAGAATGAATTGTAATAATATAAGAATAAACTAGAGCATCCTCTTGTGAGCAGGAATCTTTTGAAATAAAAATATATAATTTTCATACCCCAGGAAAATACTTCTCTAGCCAGTAGAAAGATTAGAAGGAGAGAAAAGTAAAATGAACAAAAAGTGAATTTTCAAAATAAGTCCAAAGAATAATTAGCATCAGTATATGGGGCTTCAACTAATTGAGACAGATTGTATAATTGATAGAAAACAAAATGTAGTAATATAATATTTATTAAAAAACATAAAATGTTACACGTTGAAGATACGGGTATAAAAAAGTTATTCTTGTCAAACATAAGCAAAAAGAAAAGGGAACAATGCATAAAAGGAGTAAAATAAGCAGAAATGTATGAACATGTAATATAACTTTGCAAAAGGAACAATAATTTATGGTATCTGACATTCATTAAGGAATTGCAGTTAGAAATCTACTATAATGTTTTTAGAACTGAAAAAGCAATGATACAAAATGCAGATCAGGAGAAGAATGAATTTCATCTACAATGCATTGAACTTCTTACTCAAGAAATGCAGAATATATTTTATTTTGGAGGGTTTGTAGATTATGCATATTCCATCTTTTTTTGACTTATTTTTTATTTTTATTTTTTAAATATATATTATTATTATAATTTATATCTTTTACATTTATTATTCCCCTTGGGTAACCCACCACTAATTCACCCGTGATCCATCTCCATGGTCCCTTGTGTTCTTTTCTACTCCATTTTGTGCTCTTACCCTCCCCTCCTCCCCTGCCCCTCCACCAACTGAGTGTCTCTCTCCTATTTGGTTTCCTTATAGTCCTGTTATAAGTGAAACCATTCTGTATTTTTCTCTTTCTTTCTGGCTTATTTCACTGAGTATGATCCCCTCTAATTCCATTCAAAGAAGATAAACACATGCAATTTGCAGTGACATGGATGGATATGCCATCTTTTAATGGATCAGGAGAGAAGCCTCAAATTCTAAAAAGTTAACATTGTTTTTTTTTCCCCTCTAACTAAAGTACTTTTAAATCAGTCACCATTGAAAGAAAGATACCAAGAACATCCCATATGCCTGGAAATGAAAAAACATCCTACAAAATAACCCTCAGGTTAAATAGGAAATGATAACAAGAATAGCAAAATTTTAGCACTAAGCGATAATATAAGAAGAATTGGTCAAAATTGGAGAGAGATCTCTAATGAAATACTTTTAAGGCAATGCCTTAAAGATATTTGTTACCCAAGAGAAAAATGGAAAGTTTGAAACCCCAAAAGCTCAATGTTCAGCTCAAATAATTTGAAAGAATGCACCATGATAAATTTGAAGGAACAAGGAAGAAACGATAAAAGAGGAAGAGGGGAATAAATAAGAGGGTAAGCAATGAAGTTGTGAAAATGAGTCAAAAAATCAAAATCTGATATTTTTTTAAAAGCATAATAGGCTACATATATTTTTTTGTAAGGCTGATGAAAAAATATTGATTATGAATACATATAAAATGAGTAAAAGATATAATTATATATTACATTATATATTCTGTTAAAAAGAATGTCAATGAATTATTGCAAATGAAGGTGAAAATTTTGTTGAAAATATTATATGGCTAAAAAAAGTATGTAAGAAAAAAACTCAATTAGCTACCATTAAATAAATCTAATGATCATAACAACTTAATTCTCCATGCAATATAAAAAGAGACCCAGCAGTTCGAGTGCCACTTAACTCTCATCGAACAGAAAATCTTTTTTATGAAACATTTTATAAAACAAAGAAAAAAAAGTCACCTTTTAATTTGTTTTGAAAATAAAATCCAGGTTTAAAAAAATATTGCTAACTTCATTTATGCCATTGAAAAACATTAAATGCAAATCTAGAAGTGTATTACGTAATGCATTGTTACTAAGTTAAACTTATCATAAAAGTGAAAAGATGGTTCAGTGTTTTAAAAGTTCTGTTGATGTGATTTCCCACACGAATAGCCAAGAACAAGAAACTGCATATGATCAATGATATGGAAAAAGCATATAATAAGATTAGGCTTTTAAAAATTCAGTCAACCCTCAGCAACCTTGAAATAAAAGCTACTCTTTTTTTTCAAAACATAATTTTTTTTTATTATTTATATATTTTACATTTTGTTTTCCCCTTGGGTAACCCACCACCAATTCACCTGTGATCCATCTCCGTGGTCCTTTGTATCCTTTTCTACTCCATTTTGTGCCCTTATCTTCCCCCTACCCCCTGCTGAGTGTCTCTCTCCTGTTTGGTTTCCCTATAAGTCCTGTTAATAAGAGAAACCATTTGATATTTTTCTCTTTCTTTCTGGCTTATTTCGCTGAGTATGATCCCCTCAAATTCCATTCATGTCACTGTAAATTGAATGTGTTTATCTTCTTTGAATGCTGAATAGTATTCCATTGTGTATATGTACCACATCTTCTTGGTCCAGTCATCTATTTTTGGACATCTGGGTTGCTTCCATACCTTTGCTATTGTGAACAGTGCCGCAATGAACATACGGGTGCATGTGTCCTTTTGGATTAGTGTTTTTGTGTCCTTTGGGTAGATTCCCAAAAGTGGTATTGCTGGGTTGTATAGAAGCTCCATTTTAGCGGTTTGAGGAATCACCATACAGCTTTCCATAGTGGTTGGACCAGTTCGCATTCCCACCAGCAGTGTAGAGGAGTTCCTTTTTCTTCACATCCTTTCCAGCATTTGTTGTTGCCTCTATTTTTAATGTGTGCCATCCTCACAGGTGTGAGGTGGTACCTCTTTGTGGTTTCGATTTGCATTTCCTTGATTATAAGTGATGTTGAACATTTTTTTAATGTACCTATTGGCCATTTCCATTTCTTCTTTGGAGAAGTGCCTTTTTTAGCTCTTCTACCCATTTTTTGACTGGATTATTGGCTTTGTTTTTGTTGAGTTGTGTGAGTTCCTTATAAATTTTTGTTATCAGTCCTTTATAGGTTGTATTGTGTGCAAAGTTCTTTTCCCAGTTGGTAGGGTGTCTTTTAGTTTTGGTTAATGTCTCTTTTGCTGTACAGAAGCTTTTTATTTTGATGTAATCCCATCTGTTTATCTTTTCCTTCACTTCCTTCGCTTTGGGGGATGTGTCTTGCAAGATTTTGCTGAGATGTATGTCATGTAGAGTTTTGCCTATATTTTCTTCTGTGAATTTTATGGTTTCAGGTCTTATGTCCAGGTCTTTTATCCATTTTGAGTTGGCTTGTGTGCAGGGTGTGAGGTAGTAGTATAAAAATCTTCTCTTTTTTAAGCTTGATAAAAGCTTTCATTCAAAATCTATAGGAGGTATGATTCTTAATGAAAAATAAAAACAGAACTTTAAACTCATACTTATCCTTTAACACTTGAGAATAAAACAAGGATTCCTGCATTACTTATACTTCTCAGTACACTACCAGTTACCTGACCAATGCAATTAATAAAAGTACCAACAAAAATAGAATAATTAAAACAAGTGATATACTTGTAATTATTGCTAAGTAAAATAATTTATACAGAAAACCAAAAACCAAAAATAATGAGCAAAAACTATTAGCAGCAATACAAGATTTCAGCTAGGTTGCCAGCTTACAAGTGCAACATATAAAAATCAATGGCTTTCCTTTGTATAGGGAGTAAGCAATTATAAAATATGATGATAAGATTCCATTTATAATAGTGTCATAAGCTAAAAGGTGCTTAGGAATAAATGTAAGAAAGAATGCATAAAATAATAAGGTAAATTTAAATCTGTATTATGAGAGTTTTATTATGGTATTATAGAGTATAAATACCACATTTGTAAATGGATTGATTGAACAATATGAAGATGTCATATTTCACCTCTTAAAATTCAGTGTAATTTCAATCAATAGCTGAGCAAGGTTGCCACCTCTTCTTATGAATAAAGTTTTATTGGGACACAGCCACATTTATTTATTTATGTATTTATTGTCTTTGACTACTTTCATGCATCGATGCATGTAAATGTTTAATATTTCCTACAATTATTGTTGGGAAAATTGGCTCACAATAGGAAATGAATCAACCCATGTCCATACTTCATATTATAAACACGCGTTCCAAGTGGATCAAATATCTGATAATTAAGAGTGAAAATAGGAAGCTGATAGATGGAAATTTAGGAATATGATTTTATAACCTTATGGTTGAGGAGAATTTGTTACATCGGTTCACAGAGGCTAATATGCAAAAACTGATAAATACATCAACATGAATATGTTGAATGGAAGGTATGATAGAAAAATCAACAGAGGGCGGAAATATAACTGGACCAAGGTCAATATTTATAAATCCAAGGAACTGGGGAAAATCAGAAAATAAAAGGGAAGAAACCGATATAAGAAGTCAAAGAATTGGCTGTTCATAGGAGAAAAACATGTATACACACACACGCACACTCACGTATCATATCGGACATTGGACATCAGTAAATTAAAATTTAGAGATATCTTTTTACCTATAGTAATCAGGCAGATCTATGAATTCAGATACTATGAAGTGCTGAGGATGTGGAAAGATAGAAATTTGCATGTTTTGCTTATTGGATTGCAAATTGATCCATATATTTAAGAAAATCTAAGTATGCATATAATCTGAAACTCAGTAATGTAACTCTAGCATAGACATACAGGAAAAATGTATGTAAGGATAATCACCACAGTTTTATCTGTGACAAAAGATTGATGACAAGCTGTCTCTTCAGCACTGGAGGAATGAACAAGGAGAATGACAGTGGACTAGGGAATAATACAATGAGAAGGAATGAACAGTGCAAAGAGTGAATTACATTTATTTATAGCAAAATGAGTGAGTCTAAAACAATGTTGAGGGGAAAAGCAGAAATAAATTTAAAGCATGATATTTATAAATTTAATAACAATATAGAGAAGTCCCATATATTTTGACATATTTATAAACATGCATGCAATGAAGATTATAAATACTACATGAACTATGGAAAAGTGAAGCCTGGGGAGATAGAAGTAAGACTGGGAATAGAAGATGAAGGGGAAAATGATTTTAAGAAGAACAGTGAAAATGAAAGGAAAAGCATTACATGGATGCATAATAGTAGCTCATCAGCTAGATCCTATGCTTAAGATAATTAGGATCAATTAAGTATAATCCTTAAGCAGAAACAAACTCCAGGGATAGTATTCCTTATATCATTTTAGATTCAGGGACTTGATGTTATTTTGGCATCTATGTATCTTGGCTCTGCTGGCCTTAAAGTGAACTCTAATGTCTGGGAGACTCTTCTAAGTGTAACCTCTTGTCATTTCAGGTTCATGTCCTACTAGTTTGGCATCTCTGCAGAAAGAAACCTCTTTCCCCTTAACATCAGTAGTAATTCTCCTGTGGCTATTCTTACCTATCAATGTTTCATTGTTCTCCTCTGCCCACTCCTAAACCAATTATGTATGTGACAGAGGTCTAAGGATCCCTAGTTCACTTCCCCATCCCTAGAATCAGGCAGTTGGAATAGTCCTTCATATGGACTATGGGGGGGTACTACCCATAGAAAATTCAAGGTGATATGGTCAGAATTATAGAAAGTTGATGCCGGGGAGGCAAAATGCCACAGATAGCTACAGAGAACTTGAATCTGCTGCTTAAGGAATGATTGAAATAAATTGTGTTAACTATAGAAAAACTGGAGAAAATGAATAAAGTTTAACTCTAAATATCTGAAGCACTGTCACTTGAATATTACTTGTTATATAGCCCCAAGGCATAAATCCATGACAAATAGATGGATTTGGTATGAAGGACAAATAGGTGTTTGTACAACTTAATTGTCTTAGCACAAGTGGATAGTGAATTTCCCACACTGGGTATATTCAAGCATAGGCTAGCCAGCTATTTGGCAGGGATTCTGTAGGAAAAGCCCGAGAATTAGGAAGTATACTTAGGTTTGATCAATGGTTCTGAATCACCTGGCAGCTTATGCTCATATATTGCTGGACCCTTTTTCCAGAGTTCTTGGTTCAGTAGTAGATCTGTAGTAGGAGCTGAATTTGCATTTATAACTTCCTTGTGCTGTTGATGCTGCTGGTCCAGGGGACATACTCTGAGAACCACTGGGTTTTTGATTTTTTAATATTCTTTGTGGTTTTTTATATTCTTACTAATATTTCACTTTTATGAAATAATTGTAAATGTTCTAAAAACCAGTATTTGTAACATTGAGCCAGACCTTCCACATTATTTCTTTTTCACTGATAAGTGTTCAGTATTGGATAGAGGGGTGCTTCTGTAACACTGGTCAACACATTTTTACAAAAGTCATGTTACTGAAATAAAATTAGTCATTTCCTATCAATTTGTAAGTGCTCAGCATGAATATCACAGTCAAATTCTAATTTTGGCTCCAGTTCTTTTTGTAATCTGCAACAGATTGATGTTTACATCATAAAATGCATGCCAATAGTAATAGGCCTACAGTTAATACCTGTAAAAAATCAAGTCATAGGCTACTTCTTAGATTTCTTCACTTGTCTCCTGTACAGCTGTTCAGGAGCATCTCTGGGGAGTGTCCAGCAGTAGTCAGCCAGCATTATAGTAGACCATTTTCCCTGGTATCTTTGTTCCATTGATGAGATATCTTGATGAAAACGTTTGCCATGTTCATCACTAACCATACCACAGTTTTCAGGGAAGAAATCCAGATGGGAATGAAGGAAGTGGACCTTTAGAGACATATTGCAGCCAAGTTTCTGATGCTGCATCAGCATGTCTTCTACTAGTTCCTTGTAGTTTTCTGCCCTAACATTCCCAAGAAATTTTGTAGACACTAGGCGAAAGCATTCCATGCTTGTTTTGCATCACCCTGCAGCAAGTTGTTGAACGGGTCATCTCAATGCAGACGGAATGTTTGGGTAGACTATTCTCGACTTCTTTTGCTTCTTTATTCTGCCAGAAAGAGGAGGAACCAAGCAGAAGGAAGTCTTTTATGTGGTTGCTTGGCTCTTTCCACACCATGGGCACTGCAAATGGCATTGATGGTCTTTTGGCATTTAACCACTGTGAAAGCTGTGTTGTACATGTAGCACAGCATATATGTGGGGCCCAAGGGTTGTCTTGGACACCTACCTTGCCTTGGAAGTAAAGATGATAAGTCTTCTTCACTTGAGAAGTGATACTTTTCTTCTGGTTGGCAAATGTCACTTCCCCACAAATAGAGCAGAAATTGTCCAAACTATTAACGCACTTTTGAGGCATGACTGTTCTGTATTGTGACTAAATGGATTAAATAATAACAGTTCTATGGACCAGTAGCTTAAACTGTCTCGCACAAAGTCTGAAATAATTTCAGTGCTCTATCTTTCCAACAGGGCTTTCTCTAGTGCACTGCTGACATCAGCTTACTTCAGCAGCTGCCTGGCAGTAGTATTGCATTGCATCAGAAAATGATGCAATCAACTCTGGATGATGTGTGCATGATGGTATTATGCAATGTGATGCAATATTCCATCATTCTAGACTGATTTAGGATGTTGTTGCAGTCCTACTGGATAAATGTACATGGTGAAACATATAAAATGAATTATATGAAATATCGTCAAAATGAGAGCTAATAAAAAAATTTTTAGGGTTATATTCATGTTCAGCACACCCAGATAGTATAGATTAGGACCTTTTAAAGTCAGTAACCATCTCAATGTTGACCAGTGTAATATATGGTATTTGCACATCCTCTGTATCTTTGGGGTCATTGAGAACATTAGAATCAGTAAATAATTCTGCATATATTTTATTTCATTTTTTTAAAGGTTTCATTTATTTATGCATATAAGAGCTGGGATGTAGGCCAGAGGCGTAGGGTGTTCACAGGATTCACCAGAGACAGAACTGGGAGCAGAACAGGTGGACTGACTGAAATACACTGCTGAGGGGAGCAGCAGGCGAGACAGGAGAGGTTTGCTGTGCTATGTGGATCAGCTCGCTGGCCAGGGATTGAACTGGTGCTACACTGGCTGTCGATAGCTTCAAGTCTCATAGTGCTGAGACTGAACCCCTTGTGCCACCAGGGAGGTCCCCTAATTTTGCATTTATTGGTATATATAAGATAGTCAATCATTTTCATAACTTCATCCTTTTCGTAATCCTGTTATTGTTTTCTCATTATCTGTTTTCATTGGTTTTGTGGAGGGGTGGTCCCTGAATTAGAAAAATCAAGTGGTTTCTCAAGGAGGCTGTGTCTTAGTCATTTTGATGTAACTTTGCGTGTATAGCCCTCAGACTGACAAAGTATTCCTTGATTCTGGGTGGATCCGGTTCACCCTAGATGACTCTACCAAATCTTGCTTCAACCCACCCCTGTGACTTTCCCCAAAAGAGAAGATAAAAAACGCTTCCCAAACCTTGCTTCATCCTGGTTCTGCTTCAGTGAGACATTGTTCCCATGTTGAACTCTATTTTGTCCCTTCCTTCTTTTTCTCAATTTTATTCTCTTTAATTTTGGAAAGTTTTCTATAATAGTTCTCTGGGAAATCTCATGTTTTTGTGATTGTAGGCAAGGTCAAATCATTCCGTACTTTTTCTAAATTACTTTTTATAAACAAATATATATTTGAGAAAAGCATTTAAGAATTAGAAGGCTTGTAGTCAATATTTAACAATAGAAATTTTCAGTTTAGCAAAGACAATGAAATGGATTAGTAAAAGTACTTGACAGGCCTAGGGGATTTGGTTTAAGATGGCCTCCTAAAGTGCAGAAGGATATAAAAAGGCTGTTTTGTTTTCCACTTGCAAACTTCTGCTTAAAAAGCTAACTCTAATCAAGGCAAGGCTGGGAGGGAGGGTGGAGTCTTTAGGAGGGCTTACCACAGTACCTTAGTGGAGTTATGAATTTGTAGTAACAGAATTTGCTTTTTGCTTTTTTTCCTAGTGGTCTGTGATCTCAGTTCCTTATCTGAATTTTATAAATCAATGACTATTTCTAAATTGTCTTCTTTTTTCAGACTTCAATTGTGAGGAGATGTCATTCAGATTCGGTCAACATCTCATCAAGCCCTCTGTGGTATTTCTCAAAACAGAGCTGTCCTTTGCCCTTGTGAACAGGAAGCCTGTGGTACCAGGACGTATCCTTTTTTTTTCCTGTAAGAGGAAAAATAAAACGCATCTCAACCTAACAGACCAATGAATTTATGATTGACCTCTACTGCTGTCTGTCCAAAAAGGTAAGCAAGGAATCCACCTCATCCCCTTTGGAGAAACCAGGTAAGATAGTACATTTATTCGCAATCCAGTTGGTGGCACCAGTAATATGCTTGATCAATGTTGCAGAACTTCTGAAGAGAGTTGCTTAGCAACTGTGGCTTCAGAGGTGAATTTTTGTTTGACCTTTTTACTATTGTATCTGTGTAAATAAATGTGTGTTTCTAAAATAGGCCCAACGAATATTGCAGACACTTTGTTTTCAGTTACCCATTGTGAATTTTAATAGTAAGGTTGAGATTATATGGTACTTTTGTCATGTGGAAGTTAGGTATTACCTGAGTATTTAAAAGTAACTTGATTTCTTTATTTCTTGGAGATAATTCAAGCTGAGTGTTAATTAACTTCATATACATAAATATACTTACAATTCCTTTTATCATGTTTGGGTTTAAAATAATCATTTTATCCTGGAAAACCTATCGGCTTCTAGATCATTGTCCTGTGTGATTGGCGGTAGAGTTGTTTTATTTTCCTCTGACCATTGAGTTGTGCACTTTTGTCCTATTAGCTTCAGAAGGAGCTTTATGCTATGTAGTGGAAGTAGCAGAAAGGACTGGAAGCTCTGGAGAATTTTGTTATGTTGTTGAAAGTGTCACTCATGACTGTGTGTTAGGAATTTTGTACTGATTGTTCAGAGTTTTTTTCTCTTCCCTCTTAATTTACTATGCTGAGGGCAACAAAGTATAAAATTTCATATTTTAAAGTAATAAGGATTTTCCACACTGAGACATATTTTACTTTGAAATAAACTTTTCAGTAATACTGAATCTACAAATATGCCAATAATTTTTTTCATAGTAAGTTATATTTTTTTTCCATTGGTGATTTTCATAGTGCTTGAGAATTTATGAATAATCTTCTTTGTTGGCCATGTAACCATTGTTCATTGGAAAAAATACAAATAAGAAAAACACACATTAAAAGAAAATTGTAATTTCATGATGCACCACAAATTCCTTGAATTCCTTTAATTGAATAAATTTTATAAATTCACAAAACTAGTGATCATAACAGTACTATTAAATAATTATTTGATAATATTTAAGTTTTAAATTTATAGTAATAGAATCTAAAGTGTAAATACTCCATGTTACATATTATATTCTGTGTATATAAATAAAGGAGAAAAAACTGCTGCAATGATTTCCAAAGTTCCTATAAAATAGAAAAATTTCAATTGTATACCAATTTTATATTGAGTTCCAAAAGATCTTGACGTTCTTGAAATAATTGATGCATTTTATTTTTTCATTGATTTTGCTTTAGGTTTGTAGCTGTACTTTTCCTTTGAGTATTTTTCTTTAAGCAAAATGTCTGTGAGTTCAGGTGTCAAAAGAATATGGTTTAAATGTCATTTCTTTTTGAGTCCCAGCTTTAATTGACTTCTATCAAAGAACTGAGGGAACCTGGGGCAAATGTGTAAATTTAGATGAACACATTTTAATGCCTTGGACTGAGAAAATGTGATTTCAGAGAGAGCACTGCTTTTTTAATGGTTAATGATAGAATGGAGTTTGCTTTTTGATTTTTTAACTTGTACCCTGATAGCACGACTTTTGATTGTTCATGGCCTTCTTCGCCAACTCTGAAGTACTAATGTGTAAGACCTGTGTAAGTTGATGTCTGTTTCTAGGGAAGTGTCTGTTCTCAATAGTGATCTATCAGTGAATACTTTCTTTCAGATGACACTGGAATTGCCATTTTAGAATTGGGTCCTGGTTGTTTGAGTAAATGCTGAAGAAATGGGTAACATTTTATTAAAATTAACAAACCTCAATTTATTTGGAAAGTAGCAAGAATAAGTTGACCCTTCCTGAGGAAGGGAATAGTGAAAATTGTATTTTTATGACCAGTGTACCCTCTCAGGCTATTTCATATCTACATTGCTTAAAATGGAATCAGGGCCAGTGGATAATGTATTCAGACAATCCTTTTATGTGATGATTTTGCAACTTTTTATTTTACTTTGCCTTTGTAAATTTTGTTAGGTTACAAATGTGAGAAGAATCTTAATATGTTACTCATTCACTTGTAGAAAGCATTAATCTTTTGTTTTGTGATTTGGGAATTGAAGCTGTGGATCGTTTTTCCCATTAACATTTCACAAAATAAATGGTGAGATGTCTGCCGTGGGCTTTCATCTTCCCCCACTGTTATATTCGACCTAACCTAGTCCAGCCCTTTGGTGAGGTTCATCTAGCCTTTTTCATCCACTCTCTGTCTAGATTTCTCTAATCCAGGCTACACTTCATTCTAAACCACAGCGCTTGTTGAAACAATCTCCTGTTCCTGTGCTAACAAAACATAAATCTTCCTCCCACGTTCCCCTCTAAATCCAAACTCTGTAGCATAATTTAAAGAACTTTATTATTTTGACTCAACCTCCCTCATTCATGAATCTTTCCTAAATAAGTCTTGCATTTCCCTTTATTATCCTTTTTCCTGCCACTTTCTTCACTTTGAGATTCTTCTAGCCTTTTTCTTTTCAAAGTGCTTTGATACCTGTCCTGTATCAAAAGGATAGTCCATCTTTTTTTGTAACACTTGATTCTTTATTCACATGTTGATTCATTCAGCACTTTATTACAGAGCACCAATTCTGTTCCAGGCACTTTGCCAAGCTTATCCCTGCCTACTTCCTATCAGAACTCTCTGCATTCCTGATTGTCTTTGTGCTGAGTCATTACTTTCTGGGAAATTGTACAGAATGTTCTCTTACACTTTTTTTTTTTGTTCCCACAGCATCCCAAAGTATTATGTTGACTGAATTTAAAGTGAAACTAACTGTCAGGAGCATATGAATTGTTTCAATTAATGGAATGGCACAATTGGGGTCTGTTGAAATCCTGCCTTTTCAGTATTCTCATGCAGAAAGCCAAGTCTTATCTCCACTTTATTCCAAATTTTGTATCATATCCAAGCTGTATTTTCCCAACCTTCATGCTTTGTCCTTTATAACACAGTTTACATTTTTCTGTGTTATGAGTTTTCTGAGTTAAAAATAAAAGCAGTAAATGAATTAGTGGTAGATGAGAAAAGTTTCTTTAGTATTCTTATTTTTTTCCCTTGGCACATTAATTTGTGAATGGAAAAATCTGTAATTTAAAGAAAGTATATTGGCAATTTTAGGTGAAATGGAAAATTATGATTTGTATATTTTATTATTTCTTTTTAAAAAGAACATTCAGGTGGCCTCTGTGGAATGTGCCATTCAGGAAAAAGTTGTAAATGTCATCTTTGAACTTGTTTCCTCTCTAACATTTGCTCCCTTCAACACTCAACTGTTTTTTTCTTGTGACTTTACTCACTGACTTTCTTATAGCTTTCATGGAGGAAAGGAACTGTCAGATCAGGGGCTGAAGATAAGCTTTTGAAGCCACACTACTTGCTTCATCTCAAAAAGTCACTTCAGTCCCTCCTTATCTTTCTAAAGCAAGTAGTTCTCTGTTCATTGCAAACAAAGTTTAAAGTCAATTGAATAAGCTTTGGCCTCTGTGGTATGATACTCTAGAAGAATATGTCAGATTGTCTTTAATCCATTCATTTCTTATTACTGGAAAATGCTTTCCAGAGAGTCTTAGTGAGCAGACAGAAGTGTTTTAGTGATTACATCTTCAGGATTGTGCAGCAAACATTTTATTCATGTACCTCTGTGCAGCCTAGCCATTGTTCATGGCTTAAATAAATTCAAACCCATATGGTTAATACCTTCCCTCACCCCATCCCCTTGCATTGTGCTCTAACTCTAGTGTTGAGTTGAGCATGAAAAATGAATTTGAACATTAGTAGAATCCATTTGGGAACTGGAGCTTTGATTGTGAATAAAATTATTCATTTGTTATGTCCTGTTGTCAGCAGACAGTGTATTGATCTTTGGATTGCTATTCAGAATGGCATACAGGAGCTCTAACATAAAGGGGGTATGGTAACATTTATGGATGGGTTGGATGCAATGTGTAGTGACAGAGACAAACCCTGCTTGCTGGACATACTACATTATACAAATCATTTCTCAACAGTTTATTGAATCAGTTATTAAAAAAGAGCAGATTTTTTTTCCAACAGGAGCATTGCACACAGAATGTTATCAGGACAAAATAATATTATGATGATGCATTGACAACAGCCTTATAAAGTGTATTTGTGAAGAATTAGACTTGGTAACTTAAGGATATTTATGCTGACAGAAACAAAAATTTGGTACAATGGAAATTGTATTTTAAGATTCAACTCCAATAGATTAAAAATGAAACTCTGAAAAATGGCATTGAATACAAAAATTTTCCTTCACAATGAGTGATGTTTTCTCTATTTTTATTTTATTTTTTAAGTACTTGTCTTTTTCTTATGTCATTGTTAATTTTTGGACAGTATTTTATTTCTCAGGTGTAATCCCCATAATTCTCCCACCACCATAGGACCCGTGATCCATCACCATGATCACTTGTACTCTCCCCCCTTCCCCACCCCATTTTGACTCCTCCTGTATGCCTCAGCTTATAGTTTTTGTCTTTTACCTAACTCCGTATTCTGCCTATCAGTCAAACCATTTGACAAGTTCTTAGCTATTGTAAATAGAGCTTCAATAAACATAGGAGTGCAGGTTTCTTTTTCAAGTAGTGTTTTTATGTCCATTGGGTAGATTTCTATGAGTGGAATCATTGAGTCATATGGTAGATCCATTTTTAATGTTTTGAGGGACCGCCGCACAACTTTCCATAGTGGCTGGACCACATTCTTGCCAGATGTGTATGGTGCTAGGTAGTATTCTGTTTTCATTCTTTGGCATGTGGCAGTCCAGTTTTCCCAGCACCATTTATTAAAGAGACTTCCTTTGTTCTAATGTATATCCTTTTTTTTTGTTTTCATAGATTATTTGACCATAATGTGTAGTTTTATTTCTGGTCTTTAAACTTGATTCCATTGGTTTGTGTGTCTGGTTTTGTTTCAATATCATGCTGTTTTTATTATATGGCTTTGTAGTATAGTTTGCAATCTGGAAGTGTAATACTCCCATTCTTCCCCTTTTTAGTTGGGAGAGCTTTGGCTAGTCAGGGTTTTTGTAGTTCCATATGAATTTCAGCAATTTATATTCCATTTCTTTGAAGTATACCATTGAAATTTTTATTGGAATTGTATTGAATCTGTAAATTGCTTTGGGTAGGATGACCATTTTGATAATGTTTATTCTTCCAACTGTCAGCAGGGAATGTCTTTCAATTTCTTTGTGTCATCTATTTTTTTTTTTGTTTTTTTTTTTTTTTTTTTTTTTTTTTTTTTTTTTTTTTTTTTTTTTTTTTTTTTTTTTTTTTTTTTTTTTTTTTTTTTTTTTTTTTTTTAATATATATTTTTATTGTTATTTATGTCTTTTACATTTTGTATTCCCCTAGGGTAGCCCACCACCAATTCACCCGTGATCCATCTCCATGGTCCCTTGTGTTCTTTTCT
>PVIJ01004143.1:67399-122228 GCA_004024925.1 Scalopus aquaticus | reverse complement strand
AACAAAGCCACAGCTAAGAACAAAGGCAGACATAGCATCCAAGTGGAAGGCTTGTGAGTGGAAGGACATACTAAACATGGCACAAGGAAGAGGACAATTTTATTTTACTTTTTAAAAAGACTTATTTATTTATGCACACAGAGCTGGGGTTTAGGCCAGAGTATTCACCAGAGACAGAGTGGGGAGCAGAACAGGCAGAATGACTGAAACACACTGCTGAGGGGAGCTACAAGGGCGAGGCAGGCCAGAGATGTCTGCTGCGTTGTGTGGGAAGCTCCCTGGCTGGGGATCGAACTTGTGCTGCAGAGGCTGCTGATAGCGCCATAGTGCTGAGACTTAACCCCTTGCACCACCAGGGAGGCCCCAACAATTTTAGAATCAAGAAGTTAGAGGCTCAAATTCCAGCTTTGTCATTTCCGTCTGAATTTGCAAGTCTCTGAACACTCTGAATTTATGGCCTCATCTGTAAAATCAGGATAGAATGACCCGATGCACAGCAAAAGCAATGATTGAGATAACATGTGAGAAGGCATTTATCATCCTGCTTGCCACATTAACTCTTTTTCGATAGCTATTAGGGGAGAACTCTGATATTGTAACCTGGGATCAATAAACTAAATAAATACCACTGATTGAAAGGCCTGAACCAGGCTTAGGAAAAGCTATGGGTTGTGTGTGATGGGGGAGGGTGAGGGGGGGAGTTTTGGGTGCCAGAAGACTTTGTACCAAACTTCTAGCCACTTTAAAGCTAATTGGCCAGATGATGTGAGTGAACATGTTTTCCCCAGAACAGTGTACAAAGTCTTATTGGATAGTACACAAGTGCTATAAAGTGAGCTGCACTGTGGAAAGTATGATACCTCAGATCACACGGAGTTGGGTTCTAATTCTCCTGTGGCCAAATCATTACTGTTTGGTTGTTGATCCCATCTAGTGACATTTTCAGATACTTTGTTTTTCAAATCTTGACTTTTTCTTTCGTTCCTTTTGTATCATTTTCCACTTCTCGTTGTTTGTTTGTATTATGCTTACACTGCTTATCCATTTCTTTTCTTATCAGACCACTCTATTAAAAATTCTGTTTATCATAGCCTCTAGTGATCTCATGCCATGAACTCCACATGTGCACTTGTGTACTTCTTTTGATCTACAAAATTTAACAAGAATTATAGATGGAAATAATCATAGCAAAATATCTGACAAAATATATATTTTAGAAAAACTGTCAACTTCACGCTGCATGTGAATGTTTTCTTTTTTCTTGAAACAAAATGCTCTATTTGAAAGAGTTTGTGTTTTACACTGAGGTAGTACTGGCTTTGAAACCCAGCAGACTGGATATATAACACTTAGAGAGCTAATTAGCCTTAATGACCCTCCATTTTTTTTTTTTTGTAAAATAGGCATGCTAATAATAACCTTGCAGAAAAGTTATAAGGATTAAATAAGGTAACATATATAAATTGTCTTATTGGTAATGTAATATTTGTTTCCTGCCCATTGGAATTTCTTTTCTCCTTCAAGTCATATTTATACTATGAATATTCTAGATACTATGAAATTCTTCTCATATAAGGAATGGACTAAGATTCCAGACCACTGGCCTCTTAGATTTGTCACTTCTTTCTTTCCTGAAGAAACACTAGAGGGATTAAAAGAGACAAATCTACAAGGCTACAAATGTAGCCTTGTGGGCTTTGTCATTTTGGGCATTCATTATTCACTGAGTTTTCGGAAGACCTCAGTTGGCTTCACTCCTTGGCAAAGTAAAAAAGAAAAAAAAAACATGATAAAATATTAAAAAACTAGAAGCTTTGTCCTTTGCCTTCTTAATCTGGCCCACATTTTTCAAGGCTCTAAGCAATTATCAAGTGACACAGTTTAAAATCAATCCTGCTACCTGTGTAACCACCCGAAAGCAGATATGAAGACTGGTGTCTGACCTGGTCTGCAGATTAATGAGTTTGTTGAGTGTCCAAGTCTGGCTGCCTTGACACTTGGCACCGTCAGCAGCCATCATCAGAAGGATGATTGGTACAAAGTCTATCACCTAACATGGTGCCAGGAAATGCTCAGATTGGTGTAATATTATCAAAAGACCAGTGAGGTGGGAGATATTGAAACAGCCATGCCATGCCAGGAACCCAAGTTATCCTGAATTCCAGGTAAAAATACTCTTGTAAGCCTGATAAAAATGATTGTCTCAAATAAACAAGGTGCTTTTCTAAATAAACTTGAAAACAAAGACAAGATATTGCTACTTCAAAAATCGCATTAAAGGTACTGTAGAAGATCTGTAAAATTCCTTATGAAGAGTGGAAATCTATGCCTAGGGCATGAAAAGGGAGAAGCATTGAATGGATTCACTTCAATTTAATTTCAATATTTCTGGGCTTAATTCCACACATCAACATTGGGTCAGTTTATCTTCATGATCAGCTTCCTGAGGGCACCCTCATTTGACCCCATCTTTCAGTGTCCAACTTCTCTCTGACTAACCAAGGAAGCTGGGAAACCCAATCTGTGCTGCCCTGGGTCACGTGTGAATGAGAGATGAGGGAGGTTATTCTAAAGATGCAA
Organism: Scalopus aquaticus; assembly: GCA_004024925.1. Lineage (NCBI taxonomy): Eukaryota > Metazoa > Chordata > Mammalia > Eulipotyphla > Talpidae > Scalopus > Scalopus aquaticus. The sequence continues at coordinate 119,648 of PVIJ01004143.1, read as the reverse complement.
AACAGCTGCCTAGTGTGGCCCCTCGTGAAATTCAAGAGAAGAGGACTTGGGAATGGTAACACACACCCAACAGGTAGCAATTGGGGCATGGGCGGACCCAGCTGGAATGATGACAACGTTGTTGATAACATCCTGTGTGCTGACAGTTCTCTTTGGGGCAGGAATAAAGGTTTATAAAAAATCTTTAGACACGGAAACAAATGTTCTCTTTGTCACCATGACTGTGCCGCAGATAGAGTCAGGTCATATAATGAAACCATTCATTTGCCTTGTGACTTTAAACTGAATCTTTTTCTCCTCATCTCATCCATCCTGAAGGTCAGAACAAGATTAAGATCACCCTGAAATAAATGGAGTCCCTGGCTGGCTGTGTCCTGATACTTTGAAGAAGGGTTAGTTACATCAGTTTTGGAGGCCCTCTCAAATTGTTTTTCTTTTAACCATCAGCATGCATCACATTTATGCACAAAGGAAAAAAAAACTTTTTAAAGAAAACAACTGACTGAAAGGGGAGGGGGTTAAATAGACACTATGGAATGACAGTCAGCTGTTATTTAGGATTGAGTACAAATACAAAGTTTTATAGTATGGCAAGACTCTTAAGGTTATTTGTTGGAATTTCAGAGACCAAGGAGATATATTTTATATTCTTCACTTCGTAATTTTGATTTATAACTCTTGATCATATCTTTTCACAGTATCACCCCTAGATACTTTAAGGACAGTGATTTTTTTTAAAGGACAGTATGAACCCAAACACAATAGTGCATATTTTTAGATTTTAGCAAAATTGAATCTTTTCATCTCTAATTCATGTCTATTCAGCTATAACCAGAAATCACACACTGTTGTGAAAAGCAAAAGTGCATACGTGCATGATAGAAGAAAGGGTGGGAGGAAGCTGAAGGCCTTAAAATATGAGCAATAGCATTTTGTGATTTATTAAGATATAATTACAGCCACAACTATTTTTTTAAATGACAAAAGCAGTAATAAATTTTCTGCAAGCCTTGAAGTTTTACTTTGGACTGACCTGCCATTTTGCAGTTATCCAAAGGTAAATAACTAAGACCATTCATTCTCAGATTCAATGGAACAAAGGTTTTGCAAGTTGATCTCAAGAGTCTATTACTAAAATCAAATAATAGCAAACATTTCTTAATTTATATAAAGATGAGTTAATGGATAGAGATTTTAAAATTGCATGCATTTTCCTCATAAATTGGCCTGGAACCATTAGTGTGAGTCATGATTTATCTTTGTTTCTCAAGTTATCTGATTTGCTCATAATATGTAATTACAGTTGTCGTAGCAACAATTCATGGTGTTCTTTTATTTATTTATTTATTTATTTTTAAAGATTTATTTATTTATACATACAAGCTGGGGTACAGGCCAGAGGCTTGGGGTGGCGAGAGGGTTCACCAGAGACAGAGTGGGGAGCAGAACAGGCAGATCAGAAATACACTGCTGAGGAGAGCAGCGGGCGAGGCAGGAGAGGTCTGCCGCACCATGTGGGATTCTCCCCGGCTGGGCATCGAACTCTCATTGTGCGCTGCCGACAGCTCCATAGCGCAGAGTTCAACCGCTGCACCACCAGGGAGGCCCCATGGTGTTCTTTTAATAACATGATGACGCTTAGATATTCTTCCCTTAAAGACATTAGAATACAGTAGACAAAGACCATTGATCTATTGGCAGACTCATCTTTGTTTATTTTGAAGCTAAAATAAACAAGGAGAAAGGAATCCAGGTGTGCTTCTAGGTCCCAAACAAAAAGGAGGACACTGGATGTGGACCATGGAAAAGAAGGGCACTGCATGTAAGGCAATGAGATATCTTTGGCAATCTTTTCAAAGGATGAAGTTTCAGTAGCAGCTACACAGTTAGCACTTTTTTTTTTTTTTCTGGAAGGTCCTGCTGTCATTAATTACTGTTTATGGTCTTCCAAAAGGAAGTTGATTTTTAAGTACTTGCTACACCTTTAAAATTTAGATAGTGAAGGTCTGAAATGACCATAAGTTTTATGTATTTCAACAATGAGAATTGTCGGTCATTTAAACAAATATTTACTGTAGGACTATCAATGATAGCATTGAAATCTAGATACTCCTCATTTGCTCCCTTTAGAGATTGGTTTTGAATGTTATGTTCCACTGTTTTTTTGTTGTTTTTTTTTTTAATTATCACTCTTCTTGGCTTTCCAGAGAAAAAGAATATGCTGTTTGCTTTTAGATTCTCTTGCAATTTTGCCATCTCCCAAGAAGAGCTAGAAAATCCCCCCCCCACTAAAACACATTAACAAAAACTACAAATATTAGCTAAAGGCAAGAGAGATGCCATGGAAGACACATCAACCCATTGTTTGATTGCTATTTATAAAAACCCTAATGTTTAAGAAATTAAAGGAGACCAAAATAAAGACATGCTTCATTCTGTTTCTGGTCACAAACATAAAAGGGCGTTTATAGGAGCACATAAAGAAAAGTATAAGGTAGAATAAAGTTAGAAGCCAGGGCTATTTATGCTAGGGAGATAAAGTCATTTACTGAGATATTTGGTATAACTTAGGGACTAAATCAAAGTTGAAAGATTTTTGAAATTTCACAACATATTAGACTCTATTCCTTTAATCTAGAAAGTTCTTTTTATTTCTCATGACTTCCCTAACCCATTTACTCAGCAAATTACTGAATCTCAAATTCATTTGTGGGGTATCAAAAGAACTGCCATAAAGTAGAACTTGAAATGGGACCCAGCTTTGCACACTCTCCAGTTTATACAAAATTCTTATAGGCAAATGATAAGGTATAGTAAAAGAGAGGGTAGCCCCCCTCCCAAAATGGGAATTTATGTGAACCGTATTATGAAAAAATGAGGAAATAAAAAGGAGCAGCAAGAAATCTCTAAGGTTTAAGACTTTCTGGGATATCAGAATACTTAAATCTTTCAAAAATGTGAGAAAATATTGTAAATACATGGTTTAAAGGACAAGGGACATTATGAAAATGAGGAATAATCGAAGGGAAAAAGAAGTAGTAGATTGATATTTTTTCAATCAACAAAATTATGTGTTTGGAAGTCTAAACAGGGCATACGACAGTAGGAAAACAATTCTAAACTTGTCAGTGTTGGCATTTGATAAGTTTAGGGAGACACTGTTCACATTCCTTATGAAGAGACGTCCTGTCCACAATTCCTATACCCGAGGCAGCCAGGTTTTGCAGGCAAAGCGTGATTAGACAGGAGGCGGTACATGATCCAAGAACTGCCTGTGCTAGAACCTTACAATGGTTTGGTTCAAAAGGAGAACTGGGACCTGTCATGTCTTCACACTTGGGAATTAGAATTGAGCTTCATGGAGAGTCTGCTAAATTAACAGCAGGAGGTGAAGTTGTAAGTTCATAATGTTGAGACAGCAAAAGTGGGAGATACTCTTAAGAGACCCACCTAAACCCAGGTTCTAAGTAAGAGAAAAATAGTAAGAAAAGTGAACTGATAATGAAAATGACAGTTGGAGAGAAGAACATCCCCATGGAGGTACTTTTTAAAAATTGTTATCATTTATTAATTTTTATAGTTGAGGTAACATTAGGACCCCCCCATCAGGTTTCACCAGTGTAGAGCACCCTCCACCGAATCACCCATAATCCCGGAGCACAGTCCACTGTGCTTCTTTCCCTCTTTGTTCCCACCCCCTTACAGCTGCTTTGGTCCTTGCCATCTTCTTGTTCCAGTCATGAATTTTTATTCTGGGCCCCTTTCTTTCAAACCTTAAAATTAGCACAGTTAAACACAGTAGCATACAGAGTAAAACTCTCTTGGAAAGCCTAAGCAAACAGGAGTGTGTGTATGTGTGTGTGTGTGTGTGTGTGTGTGTGTGTGTGTGATTACAACTTAATAAAGGCCAACCCCTTTGGAAGACATGTGCATATCAAACAACAATTGACAATCGCAATGACAGATATACATCAAATGTATTTGAAGAGCTAGGTTTTGCACTAAGCACCATGAAGATGTCCAAAGAAGTAAGCTAAGCACTCTGCCTCCATCAAACACTCATAGGAGGGTTGACTGAATTTAAAACACCTCTTCCTTGGAATGGCTTTCCTTCACTATTTCCTGTCTAAGTTAGGTTCCCTTGTTATGTTCACACACACAGGAAGTTCTTCCTTATCATGAACTTGTAGTTGTGCTCTCTTAATCTGCAAGCCACGGAAGGGTATTGACTATGGATCTGGTCCATAGTATGTGCTTAGTAAATATTGAATAATGAATAAGTAACTGGGAAAAATACCTAGGCCATGATAGAAAGTTGGATAAATTCTCAAAAATTCTCTCTGTCTTCCTCTGTCTCCACAATCCAGCAATAAATCCGATCTAATTTTTTTATGACTAGTCTCCAAAGTCCAGTATGTGGGTTCCTTATTATCTTAGAAATCAGTAAAAGTTTGTAAGAGGGAAGGCAGGTGAGAAAACATGGGCAAAGATCATTCCTGGTCCATGGGGGGCTCTTTCATAAACTCAATAATTAATTTGGAATCAGCAAGTCAAATCACCCATTTTTCTGCAAAGTTAAGCATTAGGATATATTTCCAAAGCATGCAGATCATGAAGATGGCATGCTTCCCGGGAGCCACATCATCTTCCCATAATGCCAACTCCCTGCTAGCTCCTCAGGCATGCTTGATAATTCTCAGTACAGTTTTTAAATTTTAAGATTTTTAATTGCAAATTTAATATTTAAGAAAATTATGTTTGTTGACATTTTTCTAATTTGCATTTCTTAGGGCATTATATAAATATTGTGAGATAAGTACTCCCAATGATGTTTTCTGGTATGAGACTTAGAAAGTTATATGGGCTAAGGGAGGGGAGCTGCTTCTGTGGCATCTATACACATTCTGTGCCTGACGGCAATGGAAACTGCCAGTTTGACACTGAGGACTCTCATCTCCAAAAAAGGGCACACATCTCTCCTCAAACACTTGCTCAGATTTGCTTATCACTTATACTGAACTTTCTTATTATTTACCAATGGAGCTTTGCTTTCATAGGCATGTAATTTCTTTACATCTGGGAAATGTTAGTAATTTTTAACAGTAACTAACCACGTGACCATGTCTTTATGGTTGGGCAAAGTCCCTTAGTTATTGCTTAAAACTAAAATTTTGTTCACCCAAGAATAACACATCTATCTCTCATGCTGAGGCATGCACCAAAGAAATTTTAGGGAACATCTAACTTGTCTATAAAGCTTCCCTCTTTTTCATTCCTCAGCAGGCTCTTGCTCACTCAAACTCCTGTTTCCCAAAGTTTGGTTATTTGGAAAGGACTTTCATAATTTTGTCATATTCACTTACCATAAATACATCAGCATATTATTTAAACAAACTTTTAGATCACTAAAACATTTACTTTAAAATGGAAACATCAATATGTATTTTTGTAATATATACTACATAACATTTTTATGGAAATAACATGAGTTTCAGTGAAAGTAAAAGTACTACTTTGGTGTAAACATTTTTTTATATTTTTTATTTATATCTTTTACATTATTGTGTAGTCCCTGTAAAATTCCCACCACCAAGTCACCCGTGCCATCACCAAAGTCCCTTGTGCTCTTCTCTCCCCCATTTTGATCCATTTTCCTCCCCCTCCCTCATAGAGTGTCTCTTATAGTTGCCTGCTAGTTTTTTTAATTGTTATTACATCAAATGGTCAAACAGTTTTTTTTAAAGATTTATTTATTTTTGTGTAGAAGAACTGGGATGCTTGTCAGAGCTGCCTGTTGGAAGAGGAGTCACCAGTGACTGAGTGGGGAGCAGAACAGGAGATTTACTGAAGTACACTGCAGAGGGGAAGAGAGGGTAAAAGAGGAGAGATCTGCTATGCCATATGTGGGTTAGCTCCCTGGCCAGTGGGATCAGATCGAACTCAGCCCAGCTTGTTGATAGTGCTGAGACTTAACCTCTAGGCCGCCAATGAGGCCCCTAAACATGGTTTTAAAAATTATTGATGAAATAGAAAACCCACTGCCAGGGTGCTCTGGGTTTCCCATTCCTCCTACACTCCTGGATGAGCATGGCTAAAAGAAAACACACCCAACATACACTCTCCTCTCATTTTAGCTGCTATAAATGGTGAAAAAAAAAACTAGAATCCTATGAATTAAAACTTCATAGGCAAGTTTAGAATAAAATATTTATTAAAATGTCATCATTTTAAAAGCAACTTGTAGGGCTCAAGTGAGAAAGGGAGGGCTGGAAGGAATTTATAAACAATATCTTAGGGCCTTAGGATTTTTAAAACCCTTTCTTATACTTTATTTAATTGGAATATGATAAGCTTATGATATAGAAAACAGATATATGAGGCAGAAAATAATTTTCAGCATTATTTGAAAGCATATAAGTTTTAGCCTTTTGTTTCTTTTTTATTGTTATTTATATCTTTTACATTATTGTGTATTCCCCGTAGGTTACCCACCACCCATTCACCCGTGAACCATCACCACCCCCCTCCCAGCCCTTATCCTCCCCCTCCCTCGCTGAATGTCTCTCTCTTATTTGGTTTCCCTATAGTCTTGTTATAAGTGAAATAAGCCAGAAAGAAAGAGAAAAATATCGAATAGTTTTAGCCTTTTAAACTTGCACATTTCTGTTTTTGACTGGAATTAGTTAGCAAATAAGTGGATCAGGCTGGAGGAGAATAAAATTTTGCCTTTAACCCAACTCATTATTTTTTTTCATGGTTAGACAATAACAACACAAAGCAATAAAACATTGAAAACTTTAAAATAAATTTAATTCTAAAAATCTCCATGAACTTTATTTTTATAGATTGCCTTCTTTGCTTACATGCTCTATTTTCATAGTTGTATCTTGCTTTCCCCTCTGTTCTATCATATAGTCTTTCCCACTATTACACCCAACTTATAAGTAAGGTAATAGATTAAGTGATCTGCTTACAGTTTTGCAGAGCAGAATGTGATTGGTCTAGGATTAGAGCTGAGTCTTTTTGCATTTCATTCTGAAGTTCTTTTTACCACACTATACTGTCTCACAAAGGAAAAGATGTCCTAATTTTAAAAAAAATCCACAAAAATCTAAACTTAAGAAATAGATCAATTAAGATGTGATCCTATAGTTTATTTTTTTTTAAAGATTTATTTATTTATACATACAGCTGGGGTACAGGCCAGAGGTGTGGAGTGGTGAGAGGCTTTACCAGAGACAGAGTGGGGAGCAGAACAGGCAGATCAGAAGTACACTGCTGAGGGGAGCAGCGGGCGAGGCAGGAGAGGTCTGCCGCACCATGTGGGATTCTCCCTGGCTGGGCGTCGAACTTGCATTGCGTGCTGCTGACAGCTCCACAGTGCAGCGCCCAACCGCTGCGCCACCAGGGAGGCCCAAGATGTGATCCTATAGTTTAATAGAAAGATTTGCCACCATAAGAGTCCTATAAATGTGGAAAATCCTCCTTCTACTTAATTAGACCTCCTCTCTAGCTTCAAGGAGCTCATATATCATATACAATTTGACAGAAATCTTAAGGAAGAATGTATGTTTAGAGATAAAAGATCTGGGTCAATATCAAGTCAATCATAAAAGAAATAAAACATCTTGGAACTGTAATGTGAACCAGTGGAGAAAAGAAGATTGAAGTTAAAAAAAACTGCAGAAGCACATCAGCGGCCACGGTGCTCCCGTGTGTAGTTATATGGACAGTTTATGTAAGAAACCCTAGAATATAAAGCACAATTATGAAATCCGTTCCAGTTTTCCGTAAGTCCAGATGTAGTGGGAAAGCTGGCCACTTTCACGACTATGCCCAAGTTCCATATTGGGAATTGAATAAAATTTTTAAAAATCTGTCCTGTGACTTAGGGCCACAGTAAGACAAATGTTCTTAAAATGTTTGTCAAACTACATCAGAAGAAGATGCTTGTTAGAAATGAAGATTCTTGAGTTTCAGTCAAGACCTATTAAATCAGAACGTGTAGGGGATGGTTTGGGATCTGCAGGTTTTAGCAATGTCCCCAGGTGGCTGACAATGCAACACTAAATTTTGATAACCACTGGCTTAAAGTTGGTTTTTTTTTTAATATTATAAAGTAACAATTTCTCAGCCTCTCCCTTTGATGTGCCTGTGTCTGAAGTTTTTCCTTCTCCCCTAGTGATCACTTGAAATAAAAAAAAAGTTTCAGGGTTCTGGCAAATTACAGTAAGCACATTAAGATGATTGATCCCAGTGAGTTCAGCGTTCATTTCCATGCATGGATAAAGCTCATCAACTGTACTGAAGAAGAGAGGCTGTGGACATCACTGCCAGCAGATGAAGATGAGGGCACATGGAACCCAGAAAAAGGTGAACAAAGTTCAAACATGTTCACAACAAGTTTTTAGAGCAAAGCTAAGGCCAATAAAAAAGTATTAAACAATAGCAGTGTTTAAACCTGTATATTCTGACCTATCTATTCTGTACCAGTCATAATAACTAGCAAGGAAGAGAATGAATAAGGTGACCTAGATCTCAATTTTCATTAAAAAGCAAGTGTGGATTCTTAAAGGTCTTTGCGGGCAATGTTAGCTTATGCAGTGATGCTCTAGGGCTGGTGTTTTGTTTATTTATTTCAACTTCAAGAATGCAAAGAACAAAACAAGGTGATAAATACGTAAGTCTTCAAGACTGACACAATAAATCCATTGATATTCCAGATTAGAAAAGTACCATAAAATTGAGTAAGCCTTAGTCATACTGAACTTTAAATAAAGACTTTGAACTAATCATCCTCATTATTATAAAGCTTGAGGGGCAAAATTTGCTATACTCTTGTACTAATATTTGTGTTAACAGTTCAGATTAATGTATTCTAAAGTCATGACATAAAGGTATAATGACACCTTGTTATACTTATATAACCACGAATAACAACAATCAATGAGTAAAGATTAGGAGTTAATTTTATTTTTTGGAAAAGCATAAATTAAAATATAATGTAGCATATTAAAAGCAAAGCTTTTTACTAAAATCTTCAGTGCTTAAAAACAAACATCAAATAGTATTCATTAAATATTTATACTGTAATGGGAATCTGTAGAAACTTTAAGAGATCTACACTCTTCCCTTAAGTTACTTTAGGTGATCTCTTAACCTATAAAACCCTACAAAATCATGTAAATCTAAGGGCTCACATCTTTAAGAATACTTATGAAACTGGCCAGGGCATCAAGAGTATGTATATTCAAAAAGCCACCACATTTCTGAAGGATGTCACTCTACAGAATCAATGTATACCATTTCATCATTACAGAGTGGAGTTGGCAGGTATGCCCAGGCTGGGAACAGTGGGGTTGGATGCAGGATTGTTAGCCCAAAAAGAGTGGCAAATTTTTATTGCACTTGCTTAAAAATGCAGGGTAACTCTGAACAGAAATGTTCAGATATAGACTCTCTGGTCAGTGAGCATCCAGTTGAACAAGATCCCCGAGATACAGCACGGAACTTAAGAGTTCATGGTTGGATTAACCCATACGTGAGCTCTCCCTACCACACTGATATAATCCTTATTGCAAAAGCACTTATTGTTAAACCAGAAGAGAAGGCTGCATTGAAGAAAAAGATATCCCAGAAGAACTCAAGAGATAAACATGTAGGGCTCAGGAATAAATTCAGCATAAAATAAATGCAAATCAAAGCTAAAAATATACAAAGGAGATCTACATACAATAAGTAACTCCAGAAACAAAGGAAGGAGGAGGAGTGAGAGATCAAGAATTTGAGATACTGGTCCATTGACTTCCCAACATTTACTTTAGGATCACAGAATTCCATGTGTTCCATGTCTGTTCCATGACAAACTATCTTTTTCTACCTAGAGAAAAAGTAACTTATTTTTCTTGATATTGAAATTGTTTGGTGTCTACTACTACAGATACCCTGAATTTTATAGACACTTAACATTTTAGACATGAATAACCCTCTCTCTAAAATATGTTAATTTTTAGTCAAGAATTCTGAGGGATTTGCAGCAACATGGATGGAGTTGGAAGGGATCATGCCCGGTGAAATAAGTCAGAAGGAGAAAGATAAACACCGGATGGTGTCTGTGGAACATGGAGAAACCAACCTTGGGGTCAGAAATGAACACGTTCAAAAAGGAACCCTTAAAAATTGACCATAGAACTGAAACATCCAGTAGGGGAGCTATTGCGGAGGGGCAAGAGCAAAGAGGAAAAGCAGCACAGTGGACTATGGTGTAGACTAGAAGTGACTGGGTGGTGGGTATACCCTATGATGGTGATAATGGCAGGGGAATCCTAATGTTACCTCAGTTAAAAAAAAGCATATTAAAATGTCATTTTAAAAATTCTGAGGGGTTAGTACTATTATCTCTATTCTATAACTTAGAAAATCATGGTTCAAAAGTTAATTGATTTGTCCAAGAACACACAGAGAAGCAACACCAGTGGTGAGATTTGATGGGTTTTATTTTGAAGGCCATGCTTTTCCCACTGTGATATGCTGACTGCCAGAACTGTGGCCCTAGTATATATAATGACTTTTTAAGGAGCAAATTGTAGACCCAGAACTAAACATTCCGTTTATTTCTTTATTGTTACTCATGAGTCAGGGTTTCAAGAAAGTCATTTATAATGAGAAAAATATTTTTTGACAGCTCTCTTGCATGATAAAAGTAAGGGTGGAGTCTCAAAAACATGTATTGAGGGGCTATTCTGCTTATAGGGATATAGTGGTTGAGCGAGACAAACAAAATCCCTAACCCTCAAGGAGCTTACATTCTAATGAGGAGATAAAGATATCAAACAGGTAAACAAATGGTTCAGGCAGTGACCAATGTTTTGGAAAAAAGTGAAGCAGGATGTGGAGGGGAGGGGAGGAGTGACGGGTGAGAGCACTATGTGATGGCTACTTTGGAAAGTGCGGTCACAGGAGGCTTCTCTGAGGAGACGACATCTTCACTGAGCCCCATGTGATGAGGAGGGCATGCAAGCTAAGAGGCAGGAGCATCCTGGGTGTGTTCAAGGAGCAGACAGAAAGGTCTGTCTGACTACAATGGAGTGATTCTGAGCATGATAGGAGAGATCGGGGAGGTGAGGAAGGCCACATCGTGGAAAACCCACAGCTAAGGAAGGGCACACGTCTGGAGCAGTCCAGGGAGGAGCGGCATGCAGGCGGCCATGTCCATGGCTGCTGTCAGACAAGAGAGATGGCAATATGTTGGCATAGCAGGTTCTCAGTTCAACAGCTATGCCAGCATCTTGCCTCCTCTCCAGTTCCAAGTTACAGGAGCAAGACCATGTCTCTTCGGGGTTTTGCTTTCCCCAAATCTTTCCTTCCACCTGTGGGAGGAACATAAACTCATTAATTGAAAATGCAAGCTTGTTCCTGTACATCACAACACAGTCTTCTTAGAGCATCCAATTCTGAAGAGGTAGTTAAGCACAGGAAGATTGTGGTTAGTTCTTTTTTTTCAATGATCTTTGATCTAAAATGAATCCTGAGAAGGTTTACTGACTGCTTGTGAGAAAACAGGAGGAGAATTCTGACAAAAAATTTAAGTGAGTAAAGGCTAAATTTGATGACAATTAATTATAGTCTATCACCACCATATTTAAAATCCAGTGGACATCCCGGTGACTCTAAGAGTTTTATTTTTACTTTAATGACTCTATTGACCAATTTCTGCCACCCAGATGTACTAAGCAATAGCACACTGTCACTCTGCATTGTGTTGTTCATTGCTTCACGTGCTCTTAAAGATAGAGCTCTTTTGAGTCAACAATTCCCGGCTAGGAACTTAAAAATTCCATTAGTACATTTGCAAAAACACCACTAAGTTAAATGTTCAAGGATGTTCATTACAACACTGTTTCAATAGTCAAAGAACTGGAAGCAACTTGAATGTACATTAATATGACCGATACTAGCTTTATCCCTATAAATTATGATACAGTCTTATATATTTTGCCATCCTTTCCAAAGATTAAAGCATAGACATGACACTGTGAATGAGAAACTTTGGGTGAGAAAGTATGCAGGTATACACACACATTTCTTCTTGAAGTGATTTGTTACATGAGTGATTTTTTATTTTAAATAGTGGTTTAGATTTGTAAAATAATTGGATGATAGGATTACAAGTTATTTGTTTCCCTCTTTACCTGTTTCTAATAAAATACTAACAAATGTTCTTGACAAAAAAATGAACTTCAGGTATACCTAGTCAGCTAAAACTTTAATTACACAGTGCTACCAAAATACAGATAAGAAAGAAGCATACTCATTTAAACATGATTGATAGCAATTGCAATGTCAGGAACAAAAGTTTAGTGTTTCCTGATCTGGAACTAAGGATATACACACACAATAATGCAATATATGGTGTCTATCTTGTATGAGGGATCTACTGAGAGCTTGTAAAATCTGGTCTGGGATGAGGTTCCTGGAGGAAGAGGTATTTACCTATTAACGTAAACGTATTTAGGAATTATTGATTCATCAAGCAGAGAACATTGGGTCAAAATTAATAGCAACCACAAGACAGATTAGATAACAAAATCCCAAATTGAATCAAGAAGATTTAATTAAATCAAATTTCTCCCAGAAGTTCATTTAAAAAAAGTCTTAATATTCATAATTAGAGGCAGATGTGTGTTGCATCACTTTAGATGGTCACACTACATATTTGAAAACAATAATAGTGCATACAAGGGAAACTGAATGCAAATTTTGATTTACCGGTCAGATGTCACAGATACCTGAGAAGTTAGAGGGTTACTTTATATGAAAATCACTTGAAGGGAAAATACAAGATAACATAATAGCTCATGCCCCTAACCTTCAAAGAGCTTACTTTCTAATGTGGGAGGTAAAGACGCTAAACAAGTAAACAAATGTTTCAGGGAGTAATACGCTTATTTTTAAAAGAAACTAACTTTGTAAGTCATCAAATATTTTCTCAATTTATAATTTAAAAGTTTAGACGATCATATCTCCCCCCTATGAAAGAAGTTATTGTGTTGATGTGTGAATCCTTTCTTCAAATTCTCTGATGTGTCAGTGAATTGGGGCCTTCAGGGGTTCACTGGTAAAAGGAACCTCCTCACCACATACACCTCAAACAAATGTCTTGAAAAATACAGTTGAACCACAAATTATGTTATAGCTGAAAAACAGAGAAAATATTATGGGTACCAGCTTAATACATTTTGCAGTTAGGTTAAATTTTGAAAAATACTGTTAATAAAATGCCTAAGACAGAATATAGGCTTGATCATATTTTTGTTTCCAAAAAGGATTAAAGAATTTTTAAACATCTTAAACCTTAGTGTAATTAACAAAGTTCAAAGTCTAGATTTTTTCAAATTATTTTAATTAACTTTAAATTCATTTAAAATGAATAATCAGATTTCATTTTGGTGAATAATTGATTTAAAACTATTCTGGCAGCAAATCCAGCATGTCCCAGACACGTAGGGGACAGGAGTTAGTTATACTAGCCCTGATTAGTACAGACATAAAGAATGAGAACAACTCAATCACAGCAACTGAAGGAGGTGTAATTAATACTTGATGTATTTTTCCAGCGAGGGAATACAATCTACTTAACGCCTCATTAAAAAAAAAAGTTTTCTAAAAAAATGCTGGAGGTAGGGGGCTGATTATGTATAAAGAGCTAGAATGTCTTATTTTTCAAGTACAGTATTATGGAAAAATTTGTGGTCCAATCAAGATCATAACTGTGGGGAAAAAATAACATTCACTGAATGTGTTGGTATTGCTTTTGGGAACAGACAATTTGACAGGATGTGCTTAAAGCTACTCCCGAACTGATAGAAGCCAGATGTGCATCTGCCCTGCATCTGGGGGAATGCAAGAAACATGAGTAAAATTCTTTATTTATAGCTATATTTTTATACTTAGATATTTAATTATGTTATAATTTCAAGTGTGACTACAGATAGATAAAGTAAATGTAATTAAACTATTCACTAAAAGTTAAATGTAAATACAAATTCTATATGTATTTTTGATTAGAAATATTAATACACCCCAAGTAAAGATCTGTATCAGGCATCAAACACCAGCCCTAAGCTGCAACCACTTAGGTAAAGAGGAACTGGCAAAGAGGGCTACATTTTCAATCCCTGCCTTCCTTACCAGCCGCTGTCTTTCCTGTTGAAAGACCTCACACTCCCTTCCGCCTGTCCAAGGTCCACTCCCTCTTCATGCAGGTGCTGTCCCTCCCTCAAAGAGCTCCATTTCCTCAAAATGGAAAAACGGCAAGGTAGAACCTACCCATCCGAAAGTCCTTTTCCGCTTTACATATGTTGTATTTAAGACCAAGAAAGAAAAAAATGATCCCTTCATTATGGGAATTTAAGACAAACTGCAAATAATTAATAGGCTTAAGCCTTCAAAGGGACCTAAAATTTTTAGGGAGATTATATGAAATTAGATTTCAGTTAGAAGACAAGAAATATAATTTTAACGGGGATCTTTATACTACAACTTCTTGCCTAAAATAGGCCCAGATCAAATCATTTACAGTTTTCAAATTCACATAATCCCTGTGAGAAAAGAAGGTGTGGAGAAGAAGGAAGAGGCAATTCTTTATTTTTCAGAAAACACCATGTCTTTTAAGTACCCTGCCCCCCACCCCCTTTCCCTCAGAAAAGTGGTTTTGGTGGGCATTATTATCCCCTACTTATAAGTGATTAAACTAAGGCTGAGAAAGTTTACCTAAGTAAACAGCCCAAGGTCACCAATCTACTAACAATTCTGCTAGTTTAACATTTAATGGACACCTAATATAGTTCTGTGCTGCAAACAGTATCTTTGTACATAGTGGGTTTCTCAAGTAGAAAATGGGAGAGGAGTGAATACTTAACATATTATATATTTCCACTAAATTTAGTAAATCTCATGGCCAAGTTATGAAGCAGAAACACAGCACTGACAGGAATTACAATGATGGCCTCAGTTCTCCCAAAGTTACATACTGGACATGTAACTTTGCACTATCCATTCCAACTCCAGAGTTAGCTATGTAATTCACGTAGTCAATTTATTATGTTAGAAAGCTACGATGCAAGAAGAGATTAAAAAATACCCATGGATAGGCTTGCCTGTCCTCTCTAGAGCTTTAACCATCACAATGGGAATATACCCAGACTACTCTACTGGAAAATGAGACATGCTGAATTGAGTGATGTCTCTCAGTCATCATCCCTCCTAGGCCAGCCTAGACCAGCCAACCCCAATGTGCAAGCAACTCCAGCTAAGATGAAAAGAATTGCTTAGCTGACCACCCCAATGTGCAAGCAAATAAATACTTATCGTTGAACTCTTTTGGGGTTTTTTTGTTGTTGTTTGCCATGTAGTATTATTAGAGGAAGATAACTGACTTAAGCATAATGATTAAGATCATGTGCTCTAGATTTAGTTGACCAGTCAAGATTAATTTATTAAAGCAGCAAGGAAGCCATGTTTGTTTAAGTCACTCATTTCCCTAAAGGACAATAAAATCAATTAACATCTAGCTTCATTTTGGTTCTGTGCTAATAAATGACAGGGTTTCAGTGGTTCCTTATGAATGAATCACAAAGCACTGTTTTGCTAGACTGTGGGCTTCTTGAGACTAGGAAGCAAGCCTCATTTATTTCTGCATCTCCAGGACACAATGTGATGAAAGGCATTTAGCAGGAAGGTGAATCAGTATTTGTTGAATGAGACAATAGTAAGGATTTGTGTATTTTAATAAGATCAATGGGAAGCCACCAATGGGCTGTAAGGCAGCAACCTGACAAGATCCCTCTGGCTGCTCTTTAGTGGTGAATGGCCAGGCAGGGCCAGAAAGGAAGCACAAAGACCAGCTAGAAGCCACCAGCGTATCCAGGAAGATATGGACTCAGTTTGGATTAAGAAAAAGCACATGAATACAAAGTCAATTTGGAGATAGAACAGAAAAATCATTTTTGAGGCTATGAAGGTCTCAGGAAATACAGTAGACAATAAAAAAGCAACAGTTTTCTGGTCTATGTTCCAGAATAGGCAGAGGTGACTTTTCACGAAGATAGGAAACCCTGGAAGAGGACAAATATTTTAAAAATGTAGACTGCTGATTAAAGAGATCTTGAGTTAATCCTAGTCTAAAGCCACCATCTGGAACTTCAATTTAAAGAATCTATGGCATCAATTTACTGTAAGATTGATGTCCCTTAAACGCTAACTCCTACCCGGTTATGCTGGGAAGGTTCATTTGCCGTATGTGGCTGAAGTGATCTAAGAAAGGCTGAGCTGGCTCTTTGAGAGAGAGCAAAACCGAGTCCTGTTGTGAAAATGGCTTGAATTGTATTAAACCTTTAAAGCACTCAAGCTTAAGGAAGAAAAGTGTATGTGCTACATTTAAAATCATGTTTACTGAATGAAATGAATGAATCCTTTCTTGCTTCATTTCCATGAACCAAAACAATGAATTAGACTTTAGAACATCTCACACGCACAACACACGAGCTTTGACTTTGCTTCCTTACACTCATCTTAAATTTTATAGTCCCAGAATTTCATTTAATGTAATTATTTAGAAGAAATACAATTTGTTGAAGGGAAGATTCAATTATTCTTTCGAAGATTGCTAGAGACACCCCATTGCAGGCTATGTCAGTATAAAAGCATTGGCTTCGTTTGATTGTCTCTTTTTTTAAAGATTTTAATAATTAAATCCTTAAAATATGTTCTTTACTGAAATGTTTACTCTATAAAAAGGGTCACGATTGGGGTAGGAGTCATCCTTATTTCTCTGGATTTCAGGCACAGACTGCTGCCTCCCTTCCTAGCTCACGTTTTAAAAAAAAGTGGGTTGCTGCCCTTGAAGGAGCCAGGGGTGTGGGAGACTGCAGACTGCAGGCAGAATCAGGGAAACCCACTGGCATTTCTGCAGAGACCAAAATATTCCGACAGCGGGGGAGTCATCTTTTCGTGGGTGAAAATGGAGAGAATGTGGGGCCACGTGAGTCAGAGGAGCAGCTGAATGACTTACCAGTAATATATGGTGCCCCACCAAAGCCCAGTCAAGCACAAGGGGACCTCATTCATCACTGAATAGTGACCCCCTCAAAGATCTGGCACCATGTCTATGTTAACAAATAAAATCTTTATAATGGTTGAGTTTCCCATTAAATTTATATTCTAGATCCTCCAAAGCCCAAACCAAAGTGAAGATGAATTTAGAATAGATTAATTGTAAAGCAGCTTAGTAACTATACTTTCATTAACTCCTAACTAGAAGTTGAAGTTGTTGAGGAAAATGATCTCAATTTTATACATGAGGAAGCTAAACCTCAGAAAAGTTGGATAATTACTTTATGATCACACTGCTAGTAAGTATTAATCAGAATTCAACATGTTTTTCCCAAGTCTGTGCTTTACCTGTGCCCCCTTACTCATGCTAGCTTGTCAGTCTTAGTTTGTACTTGGCAAAATAGCTCTCCCTTTGAGAATAGATTCAGCTGCTTAACACATCTTTAGCATGACAAATATATCCCCACCCAGTCATTGTTGGTCCCACTTCTGTTCTTGCAATATTCCTCTAAATGATCATTCCACTTCATGATTCCAAAAGGATCCATCCAAAAGGAAATCAAAGGGATGATCCACCATGTTGATTGATAACAAAAATATAAATGACTCCTTTTTCCCATTTGTCAATAAGCTTTAGAATAATGTCTAAACATGTAAATCAAAACACAAAACATTTTTGTCAGGTTATCAATGGTTCCTTGCGAGTCCACTATCACCAGGGTCAGGGGACTCTCCCAAGTAATCCCCATTACCCATAAGTGGCATTTTCTAGAAATACTAAGTCTCCGGCCCTTATCAAGTGTCCTTCCCTAAGTATATACACTCTTCTAACATGCCTCTTCATATCTGGAAAACCAGAATTCAAGGCTCTGCTGGCACCCTTTCTCTGCCTGAGTCTTCCACTTCTACCACACACCTGATAGAGTCCTTCTTAAAACACTCTTTGAGTTCTTTGTGGGCACAGACAAATTTTAACCCAAGGCTCAAAAAGAAACCGGCACATGTGACCTCTTTTTATTGTTTCTATTCTTGTTGAACGATGAATATATATTACCATCAAATAAATCATGAGGATGATTGTCCTCCCTTCATCTGTTGAATTCCAAATGTTATCCCAGTATGACTGTATGTGGAGCTAAGAGCTCTAAAATGGTAAGATTAAATGAGATCACAAGAGTGAGAACTTGATCTAATAGGATTAATGCTCTTATGATGAGACACCAGAGAACTAGCATTCTATTCCTCCCTCCCTCCCTCCCTCCCTCCCTCCCACTCTCTCTCTCCCTCTCTCCTCTCTCCTCCATGTGCATACACCAAGGAAAGGTCTTGTGAAGACAGTGAGAAGCAGCCATCGATATGCCTGGAAGAGATCTCGTACCAAAATGAAATGACTTGGAACTTTGATCTTGGCCTTCTAGCTTCTAGAATTGTGAGAAAGTAATTTTCTGTCGTTTAAGCCACTCTGTCTATGGTATTTTGTTATGGCAGCTTGAGCAGACTCAATGACTATGACGATGCTGATGATAAAAAATGCCCTATAGTGACCAGAAAACAGACTAAGGAATGATAAATTCCATTTAGTGGAGTTGTTTTTGTTTTTGTTTTAATTTCCCCTTACAAGTAATTCTGGTGCTGCTGCTGAAGGCATGTTGGCAAACTGGGCTCAATCTCTGTGGGCTTTTGCTGAGGTTTCTATCCTCATTAAAAGTCAATGCCTGGGTCACTGATGACACAGAGATTTTCAGATCCAGAGAAATTCAAGGTTTCAAGAAACGTTAAGATTCCAGAGGGGCTTCAGGAAGGAGTATGGCCTCCCGATGTCACTGTGAGGATGATGGCCACAGGGCATTGGCTACAAGGAACCTGGGGTTAGGGATAGAGAGCTGGATAGTCTAAGGAGAGAAAGGCAGTGATAATAATGGCTGTCACTTATCCACTATGAAGGCTTAGTCTAAGATTTTATATATGATATTGGATTATTTCTAATCCTCCCAAAAGGATTTACTGCAAACTAAACATCACCATTCCCATTTCATTATCTTTCCAGAAAATAGGGAGAATTGATGCATCATAATTCAAACCTGACTAATGAAAAAATTCTCTGCTTTGTGTTTCCTCTGCACCATTCCCAGGTGTGCTCCCCTTTACTACATGCTCTCCTGCTGCCCACCTAGGGCTAAACACTAATGTAACATTCAACAAGGAGAGAGGTGAACAAATGCCAAAGAGCGAGGAGAGTAAACGTATACAGTTTTAGATGTTTTCTCTAAACAACTCATGGTGCTTTGGAAATATTTCCTTTTTTTTTTTAAAGATTTATTTATTTATGCATACAAGAGCTGGGGTGTAGGCCAGAGGTGTGGGAGGTGAGAGGATTCATCAGAGACAGAGTGGGGAGCAGAACAGGCAGATCGACCGAAGTCTATGAGGGGAACAGCAGGTGAGGCAGGAGAGGTCTGCTGCGCCATGTGGGAATCTCCCTGGCTGGGGATCGAACTCATGCTGCAGTGGCTCTGGATAGCTTCATAGTGCTGAGACTTAACCCCTTGTGCCACCAGGGAAGCCCCTGGAAATACTGAAGTAAATAATTTTCCCAGTAAATGCCCATAAGCATCTCAAATAAATGCAAGAAACAAGAGAGGAAACAGGGAGACAGAAATCCAAATGAGAGAACCAAAGACAGAAGCCCAACTTGGGTGAAGAGGAGGAAAGTCCCTATAGCGTGGGACTTGGCAGGCAACCAAGTCATCATCCAGCCTTTGGTGCTCCCTTCTCTACCTGCATTTGGTGATCTGTTGTAACCACAAGGAAAAAGCACTTATCCCCCTAGATGATGAGGAAACCCCTGCCCTTGGGATTTGTACATTACTACAAATATTTTTTCTTCTATTGCAGAAGAGATACATTTACATATTTTTATTGTCTGCATTTCTGCTACTATTGCCAGGAATGATATTTTACTAAAGGTTTTTTGTTTTGATGACTGATATCAGTCTGAGAGTTTTCACCCTGAAATGCAAGTAGCACAAAATCAAAATAGTTTCATGAATGATAACCAGTAATGGATTTAATCAGTACCTGGTATTGAAGGCAAATAAACAGCACATTTTGAAGGCAGAATTACAGGCAGATTGTTTTACTTATTTAGTTATTTTTCCCTTTTCTAGAGATATAAGTTGTATTAAATTTTAAGATAAAATTACTTAAAAATGGGGCCTCCCTGGTGGCGCAGCGGTTGAGTGCTGCCCTGTGGAGCTGTCGGCAGCAGCAATGCGAGTTCGATGCCCGGCCGGGGAGAATCCCACGTGGTGCGGCAGACCTCTCCTGCCTCACCCACTGCTCCCCTCAGCAGTGTATTTCTGATCTGCCTGTTCTGCTCCCCACTCTGTCTCTGGTGAACCCTCTCGCCGCCCCATACCTCTGGCCTGTACCCCAGCTTGTATGTATAAATAAATCTTTAAAAAAAAAAAGTACTTAAAAATGATGGAGAATATTTTAATGAGGTAATTTCAGTTTGGTTCTATCATATTTGAGATATAGAGGAAAATGCAAAGTGTTCCATTTACTATATTGCAAGGTGTCTCCTACTCAAATGATGAGGACTTTTTAAAAACCCAAAACAAAGAATCAAGTTAGACTGCATTTGGCACAAGCAAAAAGACCACTTTTCAAACACAATGAGATGGTTAGACTAAAGTCAAGGATATGCACATTTCACGAGAGTTTTGGTAACATGAAAAGGTAAGCCAAAAAAATACAACTCATTGCTCTTCACTTAACATTGATTGGGTAACAAAAAATGGAAATTATCTTCATATAATTTATTATAGTGTTTTGCATTTAAACCTTCACAATATTTATTATAAGGGAGAAACAGGTATTTTCGTAAGTACTATTCTCTTGAAATTATTTCTCAAAATCCTAAATTTACCTTATAGATTGCCCCATGTTGGAAACATTAGAAATATGACCTCTAGTTAACCTCTTTAACTAGAGGGTAAACTAGTTAACTCATTTTAACTAGTAACCTCTAGTTAAAATGCATATTCCCCCAATAAACTTACATGTTAAGTATGACATTTCCCATGTATGCAAAAGAAATCATCGCCATATAAAGTGTATGATGTGAGATCAACAGATGAAACTTAGGGAAATAAAACTCTTGTCTCAAATCATACTTTGTAGCACAGATATATACTTTTCACCAGTTTTATTACTCAGTTTATATCTGATTTATAAAATGTCTTCAAAGCTGCAAAATTCTGGGCAATTTAGTCCCCCATTTCCATAACAGAAAATCCAAACTTCTTCCAGAGAAGCAGCATATTTTTCATTTCTTCCAAATTTTAGGATCAGTGACCAGAGGGATAAGGTGATTCTGGTGCAGACAAAGGGCTCTTTGGGGTTAGAGCTAAGCAAACCCTCTTTCTTTCTGGAAATTCTCAGTCTTGCTGTTTCTCTAGCAGAACAGGGTTCTTGGTTCTCGTGTCCACTGGAGTTCTTTGAATATTAAGAACTTCTAGTACATGGACCTCCCATTAATTAGAATCTCTAGGAGCCTGAGCACTGGTATGATTTTGAACCATATGATTACAATATACAGCCAGAGTAGAGCATCACAGATGTAAGGCTTTCAGATAGATGGATGATTACACTGTTAACAAGCTGGTGAACCCGATTATGTTGAATGGAGAAAAAATGATGGGAAGCCTCCATGATAAACTGATTATAACCGGAGAAGGCTCTAACTGTAAATACTTACAAGAGGATGGAGTTGATAGTCAGGAGAATGTAAGTCCCTCCCACCACTGCCCTGGATTGCACTCTCATGAATCAATTCAGATTATAAAGTAAATACAACCAACTCACACCCAGGTTATAGCCCACAGGTGAGGCCCCAAAACATCATTTTTCAGGAGGTAAATTTTCAATATGGAATAAAGAGGCTATACATGTGTAAGTTCTTTTCTGGGTTTGCCCCTCCAAATTAACTCTCTACCCTGCGAGCTGACCTGGAATAGACTATAGAAGCAAACTAACTAGACCTCTGACTTCCTAATGGGACCAACTCTGAATCACCTAGATAGAAGTCCTAATGGAAAGAAGAGAGGAACTGGAATAGTTCATGGGTTTACTCTGTTGGGTTTACTAACCCTCGACAGAAAGACATAAATAGTTCCTCTCAAGCTGGCCTCTCCTTGGGGACTCCAGTAACCACACCTACCCCTTCTTTTGTGCCCAGGATGCAAACTCTCTCTGCACTTACTAACCCCATTAATTAGATCCTCTACTGGACCTGAAATGTATTATTCTAATTTGAGCAATCAAATTAGATTAATTCAAAGCTATTTTGATTGATAGATTCAAAGCTACTCTGATAGACTACTAACATGATTTTATTGACCAAGGATTTTAACTTTTAGATCTCTAAAGAAATGAGAGAGATAGGTAAAAACTCAGGGATGTCATTAACTGTTTTGAACAGATATCAGTCAGAATAAGATGCTATCTGTGTCCTAGAAGCCTGCTTCTCTGCCAGGTGGTACCCCTCCATGATATGGCTGAGATGGTGTCTGTTTTCCAAACAGTAAAGAAATATTAACACTAAGTGTAGCCAAACTGGCATAATTGTATAGAATGGCTGTTCACTGAGAATAATTTACTATAGCATATAAACAAAGAAACTGAAAAAAAGCTTACATCTTCAATAAATTATAGTAGATCCAGGTCTTAGAAGAATATTTAACAAAAAGACTGAGAAAATGTATTAATCAAATTTTTCTCTGAGTAATGAAATTAATTTTTTTTAAAGATTTATTTATTTATGCATACAAGCTGAGATACAGGCCAGAGGCATGGGGCGGCGAGAGGGTTCACCAGAGACAGAGTGGGGAGCAGGACAGACAAACAGAGGGAAATACACTGCTGAGGGGAGCAGCGGGTGAAGCAGGATAGGTCTGCTGCACTGTGTGGGAATCTTCCCCTGTGCGAGTTGAACTCACGTTACCACCGCTGCCAACAGCTCCACAGCACAGCGCTTAACCCCTGCGCCACCAGGGAGGCCCCTGAAATTAATTTTTTTCTTTAAAAATGTTTTTTTCAAAATCTCTGCAAAGAAATTGAAGTTTGTCAAAAATAAGATAATGGTGCCTTCTAAAAATGCAGAACAGAAAAAGTTGATATATCACAATTTAAACAGAATCTTAAAGACCTTTCAATGATTTGGGTGAGCATTTTCACTACAAAGATTTGTTGCTTCATATACTAGGCACTAAAGAACAGCGGTGAATCCAAAGTAGTTGAGCACTGATGAGCTAACAAGTGTAGAAGGTGGACAGATGTAAAACTGACACATCACTATGATGCAAGTATCTAGAGATTAAACACACAGAGGGTGGGCGGATTAATTTTTTTGTGGAAGGAGGTCATGGGGGAGCTTCACAGATGAACCAGTGAGTGAGCAAGATTTTTGAAGACTAAACAAGTTAAAAAACCAGATTAAGTCTGGATGGAACTTTTGTAGGAGAGAAACAGTCCCTGCAAATGATCTCAGGCATGAAATAGCTAGGAACTAAACAGAATTAGCTCTGCTCTTTTCCTAAAATAGAAATTTGCAAGGTTCTTAACTTTGAGGGCAGGGAGTAGGCATTTAAGGAAAACATACTATGTGACAAAGATTGAATTAGTTATTTTTGTTTTGTTTTTTAAAGTGAGACCAAATTATGAATAAGAAAACTGAGGTTCTTTAAAGCCTCTTCAGGCATTCCCAAAATTACTAATTCACAGGTGGCTAATTATTTTGTCTATATAGTTTTTATGTTTACATGCAATTTTTTAAAAATACTGCACTTTATCAGTTGCTCTCATTACATTGAAAGGATCAAGAAAAATTCCTGACATCTAAGGTTTTGGATCTACCTACCGGAGAATTCCCTCATCACCACAGGAGTTAAGTATTAGTTTTCTGCTACTACTTGCTGTAGGGTGTGTGTAGGGGGTGCAGGTAGGAATGGAACATGTCATAAATATAAGCAGTTTCGAGAGTACATAATTAGGAAATAATGTTTGCCATATTGCAATAATCACCTTCAATGTAAAATATTTAATAAAAGGAAATCTTTAAGAAGTTTAATATAATTTAAAGTTTTAGTTTAATATACTTTAAAATTATAGAATGATTAGAACTCAGGATCTAGTAGAATTTACAATAACTACTGATATATAATTGTATTCATTGTTTTGAAAATAGTTTTCAATGCTAACCATTTTAGGTCACTTATCTTTATTAGAATGAGTTAATTCTAGGCTTGTTAATTTTTTGCTACCTCTCAAGTATAGAAAAATTATTTCATAATATGCCTACAGGGCTTAAACGCTATAAAAGTTTAATACAGATATCGGGTCAAGTGTCATTCTACAGCTTCCTGAATAGTGCAGAAATCAAAGTCAAACCCAGTTCATTTCTTATTTTATTTGGGCTTAAATTTATTTGGCCAAGACAATAAATTCTGGTTTTCTTCAGCACAAACCAAATTACTTTCTTAGATGTATGTTGCTTTACACCACTCAGATCTCAATTCTTTGAAGCCCAGGCATCCTATCAAGAATCTTTTAATAATTCTGTTATAGGTCAATTATAGCTCAATCTTATACGACCCAACTTCAGTAGGATATTCCCTATGAAAAGCAAGCTGACTTGAGTTCCTTTAAAGTTTTAAAAAGTTAATTAATATTTGCCAGGCACTTTGAAGATAAAATGTGTCAAGAGTAATAATTATTTTTAAAAATAAAATCACAGGGAACTACCATTCGATAATCTTTTGTGCATCTTTATTATTTTTTTAATCCATGCTATAATACACCCCAAAGTTAGAAGGCAGTGCAAATAAAAGCATGTAGTGTGTATTTTCTTTCAAGTAAATACAGAATCTAACAACAACAACAACAAAATGCACTTTTCAAACCACATGGTGTTCCCAACTTTTAGGTACTAAGCATATTTAAAAGCACTATTTGGAATGTAGAAGAAACACTGCAGCAAAAAGTAGGGATAAAGAAACTGACCAACTTAGGTCCCAAGACTGATTTTCAAGGGCTATGTGGCCAGTATTCTCATAACTACCAAACCCCTCCACTCAGTCTCAGGCCTTGTGTCTGGCCAGCCCCAATAACCAAGTCTTGGAAATCAGCCTATTTATTACATGTAGGGGATCATCACACACCATGATTCAAACTGACTGAAAATGTGGTCAATTATATAATTAACTTATTAACACTTTAAAAGACTTTTTAAAATATCACCTCTCAAAAGACAAACTTCTAGTACATCCAGTAGTAAGACTATAGCTCTGAGCATTAGAAGAGCCCAGTGATTTCCTTGTAGGAAATTATAAACAAACTGGTGAGGCTGAGGACAAACATCTCTCCCCCTGCCTGTGTGACCTTCTGTAGAGCATACATATTTTATATTTATTAAGTGAGTACATGGGTGGTTGTGGAGGAGGTCAAGGGTTCTTGTGGGAAATGAGCAGCTCTGTGAAATACAGCACATCAGAAAACTCTTGTCTGTAGAAAATCACTTAGGACACTTGGTTTCTGGAGAAAGTGGCTAACTGCATTTAGTCTGTCAAATCCTTGACACCTTTCCAACTTGCTGACTTTGATTAGCATAAAATGTCTACTGGTAAAAGCACCAACTGAATTGTTTAAATTTTTCCACTTTGATGAGTGTCAAAATTTTTTTAAAGACTTAAAAGGATGACCAGTAGTTTTAAAGTAAATTAAAACATCTTTATTCTTAGGATCTGAAAAGCAATTCTGATTTTTGCATATTAGCATTATTTAACCTTTGCTTATATCTAGCAGGCATCTCCTAAAGTTATAATCACATGTTCAAAAATTCAATGATAAGCACATTGCTTGTAATGATCTGAAATAATATTAGTAATACAGTTCAGAAAAAAATGGATAAGTGAAAAAATGAAAAATTTTATTAAAAATCACAATTGAGTATTTTGCCAGTAAATTTGTAAAAATTTCCTGTCATGTGTTTAAAGATCATTAGTGACTCTTAAAAGATAAATTTAAAGCAATTCACAAATTTCAAAAAATTAAAACATTGCAGATTTGAAAAGAATAAAACTATCCCCAAGTCCAGGAAGATGATAATGTAGCTGTCTTCTCTGCTACTGAAATAACATTTGTATTCTTCCTCAATCAGTGGCTACTAGAATTCTAACTGTGATAGTGTTCTGCAATATCCAGAGTGACAATTTCAAAGCCTTTCTAGAACGTCAGTGGTCTGATGTCTCAAACTCGTAACCAAGCAGCCCATTTTCATATAAAAAGTGCAGCACAGCTACGAATGGTTGAACACATTAATGCCAATCTACAGAGAAGCCAGCAGAAAAGGAAATGCACACAAAGTCATTCACGGACAGAGGGCAGAAAAATCCTTGGGTGGGTGAAAGGAATCTTGGTGTAAAATATTTTTCTCAGGCAAGCAACGTCTGGATTGGTCCTCCATGAAGTCAAATGAACACTCACTTTTTATTTATTTTTATTTTTGATGGATTATTCCCATATTTTAACAAAAATTTTAAAAATCAACATTTAAAATAACGTTTCTCCACCAAAACTTAGAGTGACTGTTTGAACTGTGGATTGGGGTTATATGCGTGCTCAGATTCCCACAAGATGAGATAGATGGAATTGTCTAAAAATGCTTTGAGGTGTGAGCGGAAAGTGTGAGCACACCATGCCCAGTCTTGCACAATGCTAACTTTTTAAAGTGCCCATTCACTGAGGTGCATTTTTCTGTTAATTTTCCTAAAGTGCATGCATAATAGGTGCCTGTTTGGGCACAGATGCCATCTCTTTGTGCTCACATGCAGTATGGCTTGCCACTTGGTACTCTGTGAATTACTTCTTGGAAAGGAAGTCCGGCTTTCAGCATTTGAGATATACCCAAACGAGGGCTTTGAGGAAGTGGAGATTGGCAGAATTTTGCTAGTTTTAATCATAGGTATAGTTATCACCTAAGCCCATTGGAAGTTGAAAAGTTCTCAAGAGAACAAACTGGAAAAAAATATTAACAGGGATATTGTATATCACAATTCCATTAATGGAAGAATCATAGAAATCTAGGATGTGAAAGCTTGGATGGAATCTTTATTCAAGATTGAATAGTCTACTTGGCTTCCTTAACCAATTCACAGAAATGAAAACAAGCATTTTATGAGATTGCTAAATCGACAAGAAATACAAACGCACATTAAGGTGCATGTTATACCATTTGCTTACTGGCCTGTGATAATGAAAAGGCAGTAGAGAAATCCAGGCAGTGGAAGGAATGGCCTTGGTGAGCTCTTCTCCCTTTGTTCCCAGCACGAAGACAAAGCAGGTAGCCACAGGTACCCGGGTATGGTGTGAGAGAGTTAATTACTTTGCAATTAAAAATTCCTTTTGGAAAGTTTCACTTTATGTTCTCATACTTTGATCTTGTCCTTCATGTCCCCATTTGTGTTCATGTGGAAATTGCTTAATTTTAAAAGACAAACTCCAAATCTTACTTCTCTGATGGGGTAGGGGCTCGGGGAGATCTTCTTTTGGCCACTTATCATGTACTAGGCATTTCGCATACAGGTTCTCAGTCTTGACGCTCGACCTGGGAAATGTGTCACGGTATTCGTTTCACATGTAAGAGAACTGGGGTTCCAGGTGATCTGGGCAGGGCCAGAGAGCTGAGAAGTGGTAGAAAAGGAATTCAAACCCACTTCTGTCTTGCTCCAAACAAGTTTAAACTATCTCATCTTCTCTAAAGAACAGTCAGGTAAGCCACACAGCAGGGCTTTCCTTAATTACAAAGCATCACTGTGGAACTTTAAAGTGACCTTTTTGTACTTGAAACCAACATTGGAATAGAGGCAACTTGTGGTTTTTTTATATTATCTTCCTTTTCACCCTCTTGTTCCCAATCCTCTTTTCCTCCTGGTTTCCAAATACTCTCCTTTTATCCTTATCAGTTTTATTTCTCTCCCGATATAACTGGAATTAAAAAGACCCCACAGAGGCTGGGTCCAGACTGAAATAGTCTTGGAGGCTCTTACTCATTCTAAGTGTGCATATTTCCAACATGTGCTACAGAGTATGGCTTTTACTTCCCAAGTTTAACTTTGATGCTGTTTCAAAAATTCTTACCAGGTGATAGAATGATCTGACCGTGCACGTGGAGAGCATATATCTATCTTGCTTTAATTAGGAAGTGAAGAATTCCAAAACAATATCTTCTCTGTATGTGTGTGCACCTGTGTAGAAATAAATGAGAGGTGTGGTGGTCGCAAAATCCAAGTAGCTTCTCCAAGCCACATGACTTGAAAGTGACATAGTCAGCATGGAAAAGCCAGCTTCATTTTCCTATCTGTGTTTCTAAATATTTTTGTGGCTATTTTCCCGCCCACAAGAACTAACATTAAGTGAAATTATTAGCCATCTCAAACAAAATAAGAAGACTCTTATTATTTTAGTGAAAGTAAATTCAGTCTATTAAAGAACAGCTCCTAGAATGTCTGAGTTGTTCTTGTTTTTGATAAAACGGGCACAAATTATCAATCACATCATGTAACTTTAGAAAAAAAACAGTATGAACATGGAAAGGAAAAATTCATGTAACCACTAGAATCACATTTTTTCTGGGATCCATTGTAGGACATTCATTTTACATCATCACCAGTTACACAATATATAACTAAAACAAAAAAGAGTATTGTTACAAAACAATACTTATCAATACTTTGTATAATGCACTCTCTTATTTTTCTATTTCCTTTCTTCAATATCCCCTGTGGTGATTCACAAAACTGATTTCCTGATACACTAATAGGTCAAACACACTTTGAAAAATCCTTAGAACAGAGGATTGTCAAATCCCATGCTGCACTGTCTTTATCTCTTTTTCCAAGTTAGATAATATTAACAGAGTACAGCATTATTTCCAGTGGGTACAGCCAAGCCTCAGGACCCTTTTCAAACTAGTGTTCTAGGCAGCAAATATCAATCAGAGTTGGAACAGAGACAAGACATGATCTCTCTCTAAGTTCCAAGAGGTGCAGAGATAGGGTTATTTGTTCTTTGAGTCTCTAGTGCTAGCTCACAGCAGATGCTCAAATATCCATTGAAAAACTGAGTCAGTAAATGACTATAAAGATTAGAAGGAAAGTTTTGTGAGTTCCCTTCTTCCCTTCCCTATCTTGCTGTCTTTAAATATAAAACTTCCAAGATTCAATGATTTTGAGTACTGTCTGTTCATTCCCTTTCCAAACCCCATTTCGTAATAAGAGTTATTTGAGCTGGGCTATTTGATGTTATCTCTGTTCCTTTCAAAGATAATTGGTTGACACTTAAGGAATTACTGACTAGGATTATGAAGCTGAAAAGTACCATGGAGTTCCTTGATAAACTAGTCATGGAAGGAAAGAGGAAAACTAACATGCCAGGACCTAGGTTGGATAATGGTGCAGATATTTTCTCTCCTCAACCTTTCAACAATAAGATCAGTTTCGTATCATTACCCCACCTTACTGGGGATGGAGGGGGGAGCCAAAGCCTCAGAAAAAAGAGGTGAGGTCATATAGTAAATGTTTGGCAGATCCAGGATTTAAAAGTAGGTATTTCAATGCTCTTTTTATTATAGCTCAGCTGCTCCTGAAAATGGCATATTAAATTACAAAGAGACAATGACCAGAAGCCTTGAATCTATTTGAAGTGTGTGAATTTAATAGGTTATCACACTGGAAAAATAAAACCCAATACTGTAGTACTATACTTCATCATAAAACTTTAGTTTTTCTTCGCCAAATCTTTGTGAGTTATTCATTGCTGGGTATGTTTTTCTTGGCAGCTGTTAATCTTGGCTCTGACATAAGCTCTTACTGTAAAGTAATTCAGATGTGTTAAGTCCTCTATTACAGAGAAAAAACAAGACTGTGTGTGTGTGTGTGTGTGTGTGTGTGTGTGTGTGTGTGTGTATTTATGTGGGTCAAGTCCAAGGGAAAGTATAAAATGGAAACAATATATGAATTGGGGGTGTGTGCAGGGCAATCACACAAAGCTGCAGGCAGAATCGACAATCTTGGCCTTTGGGCTCTCACTAGAAGCAGTGTAAGGAAATGGAAAGGAAGAGAACAGTATGGATAAAGTTTAATGCATATCCACTCCCACAGAAGTGTACACAGCTTGCTGTAGTCACAGAACCTACAATGTATAATTTGCCCAATCATGATCATGAGTCACTATGCAAGTTACTAAGAAAATTGTTTGAGAAAGTATTTCTGCTATCAGTTTACAACAGTGGTTCTCAACCAGGAACAATTTAGAGGACATTTGGCAATGTCTGGAGACATTCTTGGTTGACACAATTGGGTAATGGCCAAGGATGCTGCTAAACATTCTACAATGTACAGGACCCACAGGCCATGACAAATAGATGGTCAGAATGTCAACAGTGCAAGACTGAGATACCCTGATTTACATCTTGACACTCTTACCTGAGTGACAGACTAGTACATTCCAGTTGCCTCCCTGGCCTGTCTCTTGTGTGTAAAATGGACAGAACGACAGTACTTGCTTCTTTAGTTTGTTGTGAGCACTACATGAGCCTTTTTAGGTAAAGCACTCAGAATACTATGACGTAGTAAGTGCTCAATAAATGATAGTGCTTCTTTGTCACCATCGTTACCAAAGCTGACCTGTGCAGAGTATTATTTCCCTAAATATGATCCTTACAAGGTGGATTCTATGGTCAAATAAACTTGGAAAATATTGGATTAAAATCAGACAAATTTCTGTATTGCAAAACTTCTCAGAAACTGTAGTAAACTAAAATATATGGCATGCAGAATTTTCACAGCTGATCCAACTGGAGAATCCTACACAGGAATCTTGTGATTGAACATATTTCAGAGACAGGCTGTTGTAGGAAGAGGACAGTGGATTGAGAATCTATAGGATTCAATTCTGAGGCCTAGGGTCTATCACTTACCTGGGTAAGTTCCCTAAACTGTTTTGCCCTTAGTGATCCACCAAAAGAGAATTTGGGTCCTCCCAGCAGTGAAAAGCTGGGGCTCTCATGCTCCTGCATGTTGAATATCACTAACCAACATCAAAGTCATGCACGATCAGATAATAGAGATGCCATGGTCAGGAAAAATCAAGAGCTGTGATGACAAAACACAGGGCAATCATGTTCCCCAAATTCCTGTTACTGAGGGAGCTCAAATATCCAAGGTGGAAAATCAAGATGAATATGATGTACACAATAAATGCTAGCTTATTTGTTGCTTTTGTTTCTGTATATGAAGTCTAATTTTTTTTTAAAGATTTATTTATTAACACATACAAGCTGGGGTACAGGCCAGAGGCGAGGGGCGGTGAGAGGGTCCGCCAGAGACAGAGTGGGGGGCAGAACAGGCAGATCAGAAATACACTGCTGAGGGGAGCAGCGGGCGAGGCAGGAGAGGTCTGCCGCACCAGATGGGATTCTCCCGGCTGGGCGTCGAACTCGCATGACGCGGGGACAACAGCTCCACAGCGCAGCGCTTAACCACTGCGCCACCAGGGAGGCCCTCAAGTCTAATTTTTAAAGAGAAAGTGGAGGAGGAGGAAGCATAAAGAGAAGTCTCAATCACTCAAGTGCACACCAGCATAGTCTACTCAATTATCGTGTGTGGGGCGCTAAATAAAATTAGCAAGAGCGGATGACAAGATGTTACCACAAGAACTAAAACTCTATTTGGACAGAAAGATGCACAGATATTTGACATGTAGAAGTTTAAACAAAGACTCATGGGGACCGAGTCTGGAGACTCGGTCTCCATTTTTTTATAGGTTTTTTTTACCATTTTTTTTATAGGTTAAATGAACAACGGCAAAAGCACAAAATAAAACGTAAAATGAAATGATTGTCTATTGTTGGCAGGTTTCCAGATGAACATTCCTATTGCCAGCTCTTCAGGCATCAGCTACAGGTGTCAGGAAGATAACTAAGCTGGCAGGTATGTGGCTCGTCATTTACTGTGATTGTCACCACTCTGAGCACGCTTGCGTAGTCTCGCCTGAATCCACCATGTATGACAGAGGTGACACTGAGGAAGAGGTCTGTCCCCCCTTGTATTGTCCAGGGCATATTTTACTGTACTACAATTTGAAGCTATTTTCATTTGCATAACTGGAATTTCTTACTCTGGAATGTGCTATCAGCTGTGCTACCTGAATAACCAGCATGCAAGAGGGTGATCGATTTAATGTCAGTATCTGGTGAAACCCAGAAGACCCCAGTCAGAGTAATAACTTCCACAAGGCCCTTCTTTAAAATTAGTCATGAACCCTTTCCCATGAAAATTAAATTTATCAGAAGATAAAGGAAACTAATTATATTGAAATACTTAAATCTAAGTACTAAAGCACAGGTTGGTATAGTAATGTATATGATTCTTTAACATACTATGTATAATAATTGTCAATATCAAAGCTGGGTGACAACATTTCTAGATGCCAGCAATGACTACAATGTGATATGAAAGCATCTGTGATTTCCACTGGTGACAAAGTCACAGGTTGGGCCCTTTTAAAACACTACTGCAATTTGTTGTTCCCATTCAAATCTGAAGAAAATGTGAAATTCCAATTAGAGATCAGTGAAATTTTTTTTTGCCTCTAAACTTACAATCCCCTACATTGATCTACTGCCACCATGTGATCACTGGATTTCAGGTTAGGGAGCCCTAAATTTAGCCAGTGTCCTAAAGGCTCAAGTACTTTGATGACTGAAAAAAGCAAAAAATAAATTTATCACATTTATTTTCTTCTTTTTGGTGTAAATAATTCCCCAACGCTCATTCTCTGTTACAGTATAAACACCCAGGTACACTTATAAAACACTTCTGCCTCGAGCTCACGGATTTTCACAGCATCGCTGTAAGGAAGGTATTGAATTAACATTAATCCCATTCGGCAAATGAGGAAAGTGAGACAGGAAGTTTCTAGACCTGTCCAAGTCTCAGAGCAGGAAGTTAAGTGTTGAACTGGGACTCAAATACAGAGCTTCCACAGTTAAAATGCATGCCAGTTTGGAAATACTCCGAGGTTACTGTAACGTCGAGGTGGATGGAAGACAACAAAAGTGAATGTTAAGCTTCTTCCAGCCACAGCCATCTACTTAATCAACTTCTTAGGCTGAGCAGGTCCTGGCAACTAAAGAGCACTGTTCACTCATTTTCCCTTCGTTCACTTTCATACACCAAGCACTTAAATGAGTGTCATTTTCTAGAATGCTGTTGGTTTGAGCAACTATATCAGCATTTGCTATTATTTCTAAATGTCTCTTTTGTGTCTATCATGTTGTTTCTATTTTATTAGCTTTTTTTATTCTACCAATAAAAAAAAAGTTTCTAATGACAAACCTGTCTATTTGAGCTTTTTTTCTTTAAATGCTTAAATTTTTTGGTGATTTTCAGTCTGGGTTAGTTCCTATTTTCCATTTCAGACCCCAAAAGAGAGAATGACTTCCTATTTTCAAACTACTTTAGGACAGTTCTGTCAAAACCCTTCAAAATATTTGCATTTCGATTTGTGGTATCTTGGAATTTTTTATATTGATTTTTATTAACCTCTTTTTAAAAAATATCACTAACCAATTTGCATAAAAGCTTTGCTTTTCTAGAATATAACTACTCTGCTCCAATGGGTCTGAAAAAGAGGAATGCTGATTTTAAAAAAACCTAAAGTTTTCATTGCTTTTACTATTTAAAAGTTTTTTCCTGCTATGAAATTTGTTTCTCACATTTTTACTTTCTTCTTATGTAAATTTCTCTGATTTTGCCTACAACGTTTTTTCATTTTCCTTTGAATTCATTTTGATAATTCTTTTTGCTATTAAAGTTCCTTTCGTCTCTCTGCACTTTAATCCTTGCTTTATTCAGCCTGCAAACTACCTCAGTCCACTCTAAGCCTCTACTTTGCTCTTTTACTCTGTCTCTATGTTGAATTTCAGACATAGCAAAATATGAGTCCCAAAAGGGATGCCTTTGCAAGTATCCTGTTCATGACTATAGTCTTTAAACTCTGAAAAATAAAAATGAACTAGTTCCCATCTCCTTGCCATCATAGCAGACGGTGGATGTGGCTGGGAGATGGGAGAACAGTGTGAAGGGGGAAGATTTAGTTCCAAAAGTGCTCATCTGGATATGGAATAGGGAAGTGGAAGGGGAGGGAAAGAGGGTAAGAGAGAAAAGGAACCTCTTGCCCTCCCACAGGGCTCCTTTATGTCCCCTAGAAGAGGTACAGTGATAGGAGGAATTGAAATTTCGCAGGCAGAGCTTTAAGGGGGACCACTCTTGAGAGGCTCCTAGGTAGCCCCAAGTGTGCCCTTTTTACATATCAACAGCCTAGAAGACTTGTCCACAAGGTAGTTCAACACTAGAACACAGGCCCCTTTGTCTACTACTTTCTCTCAGGCATCACACCCTGACAGCAAAGTACCACTTTAACCTTATTCCTTGACTTTTCTTCTTTCTGGGCAGGTTCAGTTCCATAAACTCTGGTCTCAACTCTCAACTCATGTCTTCTTTATGGCTCGCACTGACAATTTTTTTCTTCAGTCTCCACAACGCCAAGTGGTTTCTGATTCCCCATGACAAAGGTCAGGTGTGATAATAAAGGGAATTGTCACTTATCTGACCTTCACAACAGCTAAGAAAGATAAAATCATTCCTATTTCACAAAAGTGGAAAACAACGTTTAAGAAAGCTCAGTAACTTTCCCAAGGTCGTCCAATTAGTAGTAAACTAGCCACATGCCAGTTCTCAAACGAGCATTACAACTTTCATAGGCAAAGAAAAGCTATCTTATGATCTGTTCCCTCCTTTCCTCATTCACTGAACAGCTATCATGGCTTAGGTATACCAAAGGCTGCAACTGTATTTTCAGAGCTATAGTAAGAAAACCCCAAATTATTGTCTATACGATTCTTTTGGAATAATCTCCCAGGAAAATTTACAATTCATCTGAAATAACAGGCTGAGTGATACTTTAAAGACATTACTTATCTCTTTTGGTCACAAACATTACCTGTATCTATGGCTTTGGCCCAGCTCGAACAGGAGAGACTTTGGACTTGTTTTAAAAATCCAAGAAAAAAAAAAAAGGACATTCAAAATGTTATACAAGTGATTCCACAAAACTTTTCCTTTTTAAAAAATAGAAGTTCCACAAGTATTCTGCTTAATTTCTGTGAAATATAGCAAGACAGAGACGTAGGGACAAGAAGGACTGGTGTTTGAATCCCGAAGTCACACCATTTACTAGCTGTTGGGCCCCTTTAACCTCGCCAGCCCAGGTTTCTCTTCTGAGAAACAGGGACAATCACAGCATCCAGATTGGAGGGC
This sequence comes from Scalopus aquaticus, assembly GCA_004024925.1. Classification (NCBI taxonomy): domain Eukaryota; kingdom Metazoa; phylum Chordata; class Mammalia; order Eulipotyphla; family Talpidae; genus Scalopus; species Scalopus aquaticus. Next base: position 84,096 of record PVIJ01004143.1, on the reverse strand, counting down.
TCTGGGCAGACTATTGGGGGGTGTAGAACAGATAAAGCCCATGGAGCAAGCCAAAGCCCATGGAGAGAGATCACGAGAGCACTGTAATAGTCACTATTATTGTGCTGGCAATTAGAAAAGTTGGACATATTTTATTTTGATATTTGCTTTTGGAAAAAGAGCTAAATGAAGTTGTCATCCTAGCAATTTTGGAAATCAGTTTTGTGTTAGATCTAGATAATAACTTGGATGTGTGTTCTGAAATAAAAGTAGGAGGAAAAATTATGCTGTTCTAGTTACATTTTAACAGTCTCAGTATAAATTATGTTTTTAGGTTAGCTAATAGAGCTTTCTAACACATATAGAAATTTGCCTTTTATTTTGGAATATGGCGTTGCCTTATCATTTCTACTCTAATAAATTTTGCATAAATATTCTACCAATGCTTATTAGTATAACAAACTCCACCATTAGAAGGAAGATTTACTTTCCAAACATAGCTGCTTTTCGAATTATTCTGAATTGATTTCTAATTAGTTTTTCATTTCTTTGGTCTTTTTGACAATGCTAATTTTAAAATGGAAATAATATAGAACATTAGCTATGACCAATTACTAGACACAATTCTTTTAAAAGGAAACTGAATCTCGTTAAAGATTTTGATTATCTGTCATTACATTTGATTTAATGCCATTTCTACAGAATTTGAAAAACTATAAGCACCCAGCACAAAAATTATACTTTAGATTGAGCCTTTTCCCCACCTCATTCAGTCTTTTATTGTACATTTCTTTTCAATACTTTCCCTTCTATTCTTCTTTTGTTTATAAAATTATTTTCAGTACTTCCGTTGAAAAACCACAAGTCAATGAAAGAAAATATCTCTGACTAATTTAATTTAATATTTAATAAGATTAAGATGTCATATTTCCCTCTTTCATATGAAAGAAGAAATTTATTTCCAGATGTTAGAAAGTGATGATAAAATTCCAATTGCTTGATTATTAGAAGCAATTAGAATATACTTACCATACAGCAGTCCTGGTACGACCTTGTAATTTTTTTACTTCAAAGTACAACTCAAAGTACTGTTTTTATGACCATTAGTTTGTATGTAGATATCCACTTAAAAAAGAAATTAATTTTACACTTTTGATTTTTTTAAATGATCTTAATCTCAATTCCCAAAACAAAAGTAAGTAATAGAATCTCATTATTACAGGGGTGCTGGCACACAGGCAACAGTGCTATAAATCTATTAAAGTCAGGCTTTAATAGGTTACCTATTCTTACCTATAAAAAGGAAACTTTTTGCCTTACCTATAAAGAGAAAATCAGTTTTGAGTCATGGCACAGAATGTGAAAAGGAAAGGTCAAGTGACAATAGTATCAGTTAGTTGCCTGAAAACCTGTCCTAGTTAAAAGGCAGTTAAATTCTAATTTAAAAGGTTTCACTAACTACATATAAATTTTACCATAGAGAACTCACATTTTCATTGCTTTAGTCTATTGTTTCTTATGTGAGCCTTTAAAAAATCAAGTTAATGAAGTTGAGATAATAGGTAAGAAGTCAGATTTAAACATGGAAAAAACTACCGGAACCCCAAAGTATTATTCAATAGTGACTTAATGATTTGAATTTCCACTTAAGCATATGCTACAATTTAAACACCTTAGGTTAATTTAGTAAGACCTGATCAGTTTGGCTTTGGGGGAACTAACCCTTTGCTTACATTCAACCCTTAGATTCCAAAATAGTTTCACCTCAAATGTGTAATACTCTTGTCCTTGGTAATCATAACTTGTCACGTAAACTCAGAAAATCACACATATCATTGGTGTAGGCCTTACTGAGCTGATTTCTTTATCTTATTTTATACATACCCGATTCATTAATGTAGACAAAGTCCACTGAAATTTGACAGAGATTAACGTAAGATGACTATTGTCAGAAGGCACTAGTCTTTAGGTATAGTTCTTTTCCTTTTCTGCTGCTCTTTAGAATGCAGGTCTACAGAACTTAGATTTACAATACAAGGAAGAAAATCCAACAGAGAAGTACCTCAGCAACAGCAGAAGAACTTTGACGTGACCAATGCGATACCATTTTTAAATTAATTATTTTATTGTATTTTTTGCCGTTTCCAAATTGTGGAGGTTTAAGTAAATCACACACACACACACACACACACACACACACACACACACGCACGCAGAACACAGCTCAAACTGTAAGTAATTCAGAGTAAGTGAAAAACCTGAGTGCATTCTTGAGCCACAGTCTCCTACATACTACCCACTCTGGCGGACTTATAATCAAATCATATTCTGTCCCCCCCACTCAATTAGGTTGAAAGCAGTTTGAAGAAGGCTACTGCCTATACACAAATGGCACTAATTTTCCTATTTGGGTATAAGTCTTTTAACTTCAGCTGTTATGCCCCTGGCAAGGAAGTGGAACTGAATTGGACAAGACTAAAAAGATTTCGTGGGTTTGATTTACTGTGCATCATGAAGTCAGCTTTGCAAATGGTAGAGACAACTACTCCCTTTCTCAGCCCCTGCTAACTCAGGAATCAGAATAAAAGGGCTGTGGGGAATTAGACTCTCAAGAATTTCTCTTCTGGTTCTGGTACAGGCTTACTGGGTAGAACTATGATCAATCTGTGTAACTTGTTTTATTAATTTTTTTCTCAGCCTTTCATTTCTCAGTAACTGATCCTTTGCCAGTTACAGAAATGGAAACTGGGCCACAAACTACTTAGCATAAATGCCCCCCAGGCCAATAAAAATTGCATTTTCTCCTTGCTAAAAGTATAATTTGTAATTAATATAACTGTTCCTATTTTACTCAAAGGATTGGTGCTTTTTGTGATGTTAAAAAATGGTCCATTTAAAAGGGGCATTTCTCTTAAAATGGAAACTACTCATTTAATTAACTTTTATAGCTCATTAATTTATAAATTGGTCTTAAATGTTAGACAGTTTGTATGAAGGTATTCAATACTATTGCATGGATTGTATGTGTGATAAAGCCAAGATTGGAGATTTTCAAATGAAATTTAACTTTTCTGGGGTCTCCTAGATTGTAACATATCCAAAAACTACACCTGGCTAAAAAGTTGACTACACAATAAAGTAAAAAGTGCTAGGAATTCAGATCAGTGTGGGCAGAACAAATTTTGATTTTAAACTCTTCATTATCACCCTTCTGCTGTTGTAGAAAACACACATCTATGCCATAATCATGCTTAGAATTTTTTCACTTCATCTTAACCCTCAAAGTTATTTTAATTAATCCTCAAAGTTATTTTATTTCCTGGACTATTATCCTCACATAAGATGTGGAGAAAAAAGTCTCAAAATCCAGGAACAAAGCAAGCTTATTAGTCTCTTTTACTGTATCAATGAAATAACTGACTTACTTCTTATACACTGACCTATTTTTAAGAAGCGCACACTGTTAAAAAGTCCTCAGTGCAAACACATTTTACAATACAAGATTAGATTTCATTGTTTCTTAAGACTGACTACTCCAGATTCAACAAGTTTTCTTTTCTATACCGTAAAAATATGTTTTAACAGAAAATAAACTTTCTTCTATAAAAATTGTTGAAATACCTGGGAGATTACTCCTATGGAAATAATCCATTAAGTTCATCAGGAAGCTGGTAAAGCATTATTATTGATTCTTTTGTTAAATTACCTTAAGATTTCAAATGATAGAAAAAGAACTATCAAAAACATTGTTCTGTAAGAATCATACCATTGTGTTTTAAAATGACTTCAAAAGTCATATTATCCTAAACCTAGATTTCATTACTGAAATGTTAATAATTGGGAACTCTATCTTTTTTTTTTTTTACAGTTTAAACATGTTAAGAAACCCCCACAGTGTTTATATGTTAAAACTGCCCAGACACACAAGATAAAGAAAAATTGTGGCAATTAAATAAAGAATTTAATGACACCTACTGTCACTGTCTATGTCTTAAGCAAAAAACTTCTTACAAACCAATTGAGAAAGTAATGACTTAAAATATAGCTACCAACAAAATATAGCCATAACTTCAATTTTAAGACAAACCAAAGAGTATTTTTAAGCAGAAAAAATGATATACAGAAAAATTCTATTTCATCCAGTTTAGTGCAGTTCACTTGAGGATTTGCTATTTATAAGTGTGCATTTTCCTTAAAATTTTAAACATACAATACATAATTTTATGCCTTTAATTTTATTTCCACAAGCACCCTCTAGCTTCTCTAACAGCTATGTAGTTATTACATTCTGCAAAATATATTCTTCACTTTTCTTTTTATGTGCACTTTAAAAAAAGGCACCCAAATCTTTAGCATTTTATACCTTCTTAAAATTAAAAAAAAAACCTAACAGCCCATGTCATAAGTCAAGAGCTTTGCTTCTGACACACACTTTTCAGAATGTACGACTCTGTAAAAACTATAAAAATTATACCCAGAGAATAACTCTATTCATTTAAAACAAGCCTTTTGATTTCTCCACATTTACCAGTCATGTAAGCAAAGCTACACGTACAAAAAAGTGTTAACAGGGAATAACCAAAAAGAAACCTCACAAACTAGTAATTCCATAAAGTCTAATAATTCTATGAAGATAAACACATGTAAAAGTTTTCATTTGAGGGCCTAAAATTCAACTTATGTTTTTGACATCTAAAAATTAAGGAAGTCGCCCATTTTTCATGAGGCTGTGTCACAAGAAAGAAAGAGAGGCCGTAATAGTTCTTATGGGTGGACTTAACCCAAATGTTTGTGTCTTAAAGTCAAGGTAAAGGCCTTCATTTAAGTAATAATATCTAGAGATAATGAAAAATAAATCAGGATTAAACCTGAAAGATAGCTTAAAATCCAGTGTCTCCCCAAACCAAACACAAAACTCCATAATAACTTAACCTAAACTTGGCTGTCATTGTAAAATTGTTTACTAATTCAAACAAAATTTCTCTAAAACAAAAACTAGACTATTGTTTAAACTTCTATCTACGAGTGAAGCATTTTAATGGAGAGATAATAGGAAATAGAGCAAATAAAATAAGATCATTTTCTAATTTCTCTTCAAAACCGCCACGATTTCTGTGTAGGAAAATGAAAGGGCCGGTTCCAAAAATTTGAGTTACCTGGGCCACGGCCTTGAACCCAGGGACAGGTGCTGAGCTGTCATCCTTAGACCTAACACCACTGTGCAGGGACAAAAATGGTCCCGCATGAAGTCTTTAAAGGGTCACTTATGCTTAAGTTTTCCTTAACTTTGCTCTGCCAAAGCGGCGCTGAGTCAACAATACTGTCGTATTTTTCTCGACTGCCATTGTCTCGTTGCAGGGTCGGAGGCTGAAGTTCTGTTGGAAAAGCCAGGCTTTTCGCAGAACATCACTCCCCACCTGCACATGGCGGAAAAAAACAGAAACAAAAACTCTAGTCCTTCTAAATAAGGATTTAAACACACCCCTAAGTTCACTGTAAGAGGGGAAAGCAGAGTAAGTTGTAAAGTGACAGTAATTTTAAATAGTAAACGGGCTCTCATCAAACGTTTCTGGGTGAAAGCGCTCTCCCCCAACTCGCTCCCGGACTCTCACAATTCCTTCTCCGCGGTTTAGCAGCAGAGAGGACCGGTGTCTTTGGAAATCGTGCCAGGGAAACAACCTGCGATTTGGGCTAGAGGAGGAGGAGGTTCCGTGCAGAGCCAGGGCCCGCCGTGCCTGGGATGCGCCGGCCTCGGCCAGAGCATCCTCTCGGCGCCCGCGGTGGCTGGCTGCCCTCCGACCCAGCTGTGTGCCCAGGCCCCGAACCCCCCTTCTCAACTCGGCGAGGACGCGCCCCCGGTCCACTTCCCGCGCCTTCCGGGCTTACCTGCGGATCCCGATCGGAATGCGGAGGCGCCGCCCGGCCTCTCCCGGGCGCCCAGGTAGGGGTCACATCCCGCCCACCCTCCCTCGCCCCGGCCTGGCTCCGGCTGCCGGCTCGCAGCCCGGGTCCGCGCGGGCGCTGAGGTCGGGGACGCGCGTCTTTCTCCTCCAGGCTACGGACGTGGAACCTGCGCGCCCCGGCCGCGCCCCAAGTTGTGCGCAGGTCGAAGCCGCCTGCGGAGCTCCTCCGGGGAGGCGGTCTCAGCCCCAGAGACCCGCTTCGGGCAAGCGCGGGCGGGAGTGGACTGCCTGCACCTCCACCCCATCCACACCTGCCGCCGCCGGGCAGCGGGGCCCGCGGCTCCGCCCAGTCCCCGCCCCCCGACCCCCCTGCGCCCCCACCCCAGCCGGGCAGCAGCCGCCGCGGGAAGGAGGGGCCGAGCGGAGGCATCCAGGCCCGGGAGCAAGAGTTGCGGCGCTGCGCCTAGTCCCTCTGGCCGGGGCGGGACCCAAGTCTTACTACTGCAGCGCCGCTCGCGAGCGCGGGAATTTGGTGGAGGTGATTCTGACTACAGTCGCAATGGCTACGGCGGCGTTTTGCTAGTGGGAGAGTCAGAACTAAGGAAACCAGAGGGTGCCCACCTGAGTGAGGCGAAGCAACTGGGTGCACTCTCGGAATACAAACTTAAGGAAGACATTGCACAGTGGAAGCGTCTTCTAGGTCGCACCCCAGCATTTATAGGGGTTTTCTGAAACGTGGCGGGTAGCTTGGGCCGGGTGGTGTAATTGGCATTTGGGCAAAGGAGGCGTGGAGGGGGGGGCGGAGGTGTCCTTCCATCTGGAGTGGCCTCTTTTGTATTCGCAACTCTGTGGGTACTTTGGTGATTCCAGGCCTATCTCAGAAGCCATCTTCACCAGAAAGTTTTTCATGTGCCCCCCGGCTCCCAGATTTGACTTCGCCCTGTTATGGACAGCAGGGGCTCTTCGAACTTCCCTGCTGTCCTGTCTTTGAATGAGAGCGCTTTGTGAAATGCAGTGGGCCCTCTTTAAAAACGTTATTTTTATTATACTGCGTGGAGTTTTATTCAGTGCTATCGTATACAAGCATAGATTTATGCTTTCCTAGTCTTTCCCATTTAGGTTTAAATTCCTTGAAGGCAGGGCTACAATAATTTGTCATCTCTGAAAGTTTTCTAGTAAATACTAAGCGGTACAGGCGGGTGATAGGACCAGATGACCTCGCCGGAATTTCTGATTGTCTCACTTAAATATATATCCTTTGAAAGGTCTGCATGGAGCCTTCCTCCTGGGATGGGGGTGGGGGGGAGAGGTAATTGTGTTTCTTTGTGTGAATGTAATCAAATTTAAATTTTGGCAAAGAAAAGACTGGCCCACAAACAAAAATTCCACAGATGAAGGTAGGGGGAGCGGTGAGGCAAGGTTCCTAGTGGTATTTTATTGCTGATATACTGTATCTCCATGTAAAAATTTATTTAAGACAATGAAAAACATTCACCAAATGTTCCCTTATGAGTTGGTACCTCCTGAAGGCTCCTTTTCTTAACCAACTATAGAAAAGATAAGTCAAATATAATATTAAATTGCATTTATATGGACTCTCGAGCTCAAGGACGATATGAAAAATTCAAGTTGAGAAAGTTCTGCATAAAATTTGCTGAATAAATACCATTTTTCATGTCATACACTTAGTGTATGCTTTGAGTTGAGAGATCAGTAGTGTTTAATGGTTAATAATATTAAGCAAATAACAGCTCGGAATCAAAGAAACTTATAAATACTTCAGCTTAACTCAGTTTGAATTTATGAACTGTTACAAACAAGTGAGAGATCTCATGCCATCTTGGTTATCTTGATCAGGAAATAAGGAACAAAAATGATAAACTTATTTCCATTAGAATGTTTCTGATACTTGTGAAAAATGGATTTTCAAAATTTATAGCTATAGTATAATGGAAGAAGCAAATATTTTGCAAATCATAAAGATGAAGAGTGTACCTTAAGATGCAAAAGACTATGAACCTTAGAGCTAAGCACTTTTTAAATATATCTGTAAATAAATAAATATAGGAAATTTGTGAAAACTGATCGTTGAAAACTCAAAATTAAAAGCATCATTTGAAGTGAAAAAATAGCATAACTCTCATAGGAAGCATGACATCATCAAACCAGAAGACTTTTAAATATAATAAATCTATGAGAAAAAACAGATTTCATTATAATCGAGTTTCACTAGGCAAGACTATATTCAAACAAGAAAAGATATTCAATAAATCAACATAAGCATTTCATTTGTGAATGTATTTTTAAACTTTTATACAAAAGCCCACGATAATAGCACAGAAAAGATCATATAATTGCTTAACCAAAATATATCACACCTAGAAATATATATATATAATAAATAAATATATATACACACAGAGAGAGAATATATATCATGACTAGAAAAGAGGCAAAGAAGGAATAATTCACCTCAAATATCAACCTAAATAAAAATTATTTTAAGCTCATAGAAAGAAAATAATATTTTAGATTTGGCCTTGAGACAAAAAAGCTGTTTGCCTCAACAAATATATATATATATATATATATATATATATATATATATATAATCACAGTAAAGCCACAGTTAACAGAACAAAGCCACAAGTGGCTCACCCTGCAAGCCACTTGTGCATCTTCAGCTAGATCTATCAAAAGGACTACCTGGGGCTAATTCCTATACAACACTTGGCTCACATTTGCTCCATAATAACAACTGCACTGTCTGAAATTTGAGAATTTTCTCCTCAGTATTTACCTATAAGGAAAGATGAATTACTGTTTATTTTCTACCTGTACGTAAAAGTGAACAAATAAGTCAAATTTTCTCTTGGCAGCTAAATCATCTTTAAATACATTATAAAGAATAACTTGCCATTTCAGTTATTAATAACTTCTGTACCTTAAAACTCTTTTGTTATTTATCACATCTTTATATGCCCTCTGACAGTCAAGGGCTTTCAGAGGAGAGTAGAAGAGAATCATTATTTAAAATTTACATATAGGTACATGTGTGTATCAATATAGACATCTATATCTATACATACCTAATTAGGCGTATGTAAACATACCTAGTTCACACACACAAAATGAAGTATAGGACAAATGAGAGAACTAAAATACCTTTTTCAAAAATAAATATTTATTGTATTTATGAAACCGTAAAGCCTAAAAAATGTGCTTTCTATTCCATTTTTAATTTATTTATTTAAAAAGATTTTCCTTCATAAGCAAATCCAAATTCCGGTGATTTTTGTCAGTATTATTTTTGAACATTGAAGTGGTACAACAGGCATGGGAAAGAATTTCTTAGAGGTCTTCTGTCATCCCTTAAATTTCTGATGAGCTTTTATATGGACGTTAACAGATAATTTCAGTCTAAATGATTTACCTTTTTAAAGACATTGACAAATGTTTTTACTGTTTTCTTTTTAGTGAAAAAAATCTTGCTGAAAAGACAATACAGTAGATATCTGTGCAAAATGTTAACAACTGTTTAGATGGTAAGTACATGAATATTTGACATTTTGAAATGTTTTATAATTAAGAATGAAAACTGAAACAAATAAGAAAATGTAAAATAACAAAGAAAACATTGAAATGATTTTAGTTATTTGTTATTCACATACTCTAACAACCTTTAACATTTAGTTTTCTTTCATTTATAGGCATTATCGTGGTGGCTGCAATTTCATGCCTGCTATTTTCTTAATAAAGAGCTCCAACTGTTGGGAAAGGTAAGAAGGAATCATTTTTGGTACATGTAGAAAGGTAAAAATAAATACTTCTAAAAAACACAATGTCATACTTTTTCAAAGTGATAACCACACACAAAATGAACAAACTGACAATGTTATAATATTACATTTTTTTATTCCATACTGAGTTTCGCATATCATTTTGCATGATGGTGTTATTTTCTTTAAATTTAATTAAACACTTAAATTTTTTCCACCTAACTTCCAAGAAGTAAAAATAGTGTACGATGTGTATTACTGAAATAAGCTGAATATGAAAAAAGTGAATTATATCCAATTTTGTCCCTATATATTTTTTATAAGACCTCTAGTAGGAAGCCATGATTTTCATTCCCTTACACATGAAACGACATATTCTTAAATTTTACAGTTGCCTTTAGGCATATATATTGTTATTAAACACTAAATCAGTTTCCAGATTTTTTCAATATTGTCCACTCAACCTCCATTTTAGGAACTGTTATTAACATCTCTTAATTGAAATTATAGTACAGAACAACACCAGTTGCTAAAAAAAAAAAGTCACAAGTGGCTAATTCTGGATCAGAAATAAACCTGTTTGGTCGCCTGTTCATCTTTGAGTTAGACGTATTTTAAAGAATCTGAGGAATTATAAAGGAGAACAGCGATTCTCAACTCCACCACACATGTGCATAAAGATATATTTAAAGTGGCTTAGTGTAGATTCTTAGGTTGTGATGGTATAAATTTTGGTACCTGATAACTATGATTCCATTTCTTCCTTCTCTCTTGAAAACAAGTTAAGAGAAGATTTTCAAGGGATAATCTTAAATGTGCTCTAATGTAAACAGATAAATAATTCATATGCATCTTTGGCACTCTACCGCAGAACATATAGAAATGTACACACATTAAGTGCCATAGAAATGGAGCACTATTTGGTATAAAATTCTGATCGTTGTCTGTCTTATTGTAAGGGAAAAAGACAATTTACTCTCTTTTACCAAACATACTTTCATGCCATTCCCAGCAACATGGATGGAGCTGGAAGGGATCATGCTCAGTGAAATAAGCCAGATGGAAAAAGAAAAATATTGAATAGTTTATTTATAGGAGGACTACAGGGGAACCAAATAAGGGGTTAGGGGAAAACAACAACAACAATAATAATAATGATAATAATAAACAAAACTAGCAGGCAACCATAAATAAGAGACATTCTGTGAGGGAGGGGGAGGAAAAGGGATCAAAATGGAGGACAGAAGAGCACAGAGGACTATGGTGATGGTTTACAGGTGAATTGGTGGTGGGAATTTTACGGGAAATACGCAATGATGTAAAAGATATAAATAAAAAAATGCATATTTTTAAAAAAACACACCTTTAGCTGAGTGTAAGATAGCGTAGCTCATGGATATTTATGAGAGAAAGACAGAAGGGGCTTCTTTACAGTGCTTTGTAGTAGAGACATTGAGTGGGACCGACTAGCGGGGGTCTCCCTTCTCAGTGATGTGCTCCCCAGACTAACAGCATCAGCACTGCCTGGGAGTTTGTGAACAATGCAGATTCTTGGGTGCCATATCTACTGAGTCAAAAGCTATATTTTAGGGAGTTCTGTAGTGCCCATCAGTATGCCCATTAACTTTTGCGAATCACCGCACTAGAGAAATGCCAGTGTTGATAGAAATATTACCAATCCTGTGGTTTTGGTTGCCTGGCTGTTCTTTTTGGAGAAAGGTGGAACTCTTCAGGTTGCTAATACTCCTGACATGTTTTTAAAAGCCTCGGAGAGGAAACAAGTTTCTGAGGGTGAGGATTTTAGAGCAACATTTAAAAATTGGGTTTGAGTTGACCTTTTTTGATTGTTGAATAGTATTCCGTTGTATAAAAGATATAAATAAAAAATATATATAAAGAAGAAAAAAATAAAAATGGGCTTTGAGAACCAGAGATAAATAGAATTGAGGGAACCTTGAGAAATCATGTGGTCTTTGCCTGTCTTCATTCTGAATAGTGCTTTTTTTTTTCAAGGTCTTTGTACCATACCAAAGCTTCTTAGTGGGGTCTGTGGGTAAGGTGAATTTAAGGGACTCACAGATTCACTGAATATAATGTGACTGTATATATCTATTATTCTAAAAAGAGTTCTTGGTATTTATCAAATTCTCAAAGGTCTAGCAGTTCCTGTTTGAAAACCAGAGGCAATTACTTCCCTCTAAATGCTATTTCATAGTGTCATTCTTCAGATGTAAAGTTTTTTTTAATATCCAGGTGAAAATACTGCCTATTTTAATTTAACTTTTGTTTAATTATCTGCAGCATATTGTCAGTGCCCTTAAAAAACCTTAGAATCAACAACTTACCTTATGATTAATCATTATTCTGAGAGCTACTTCTAAAGTACTAGAAATATCTTAAATATCTTTAAATAACTTAAAGGATTCTGGAAGTTTGTCCCTTTGTGTGTGTTTGTGTGTGTGTGTGCGCGCAAGTGCACGTGTGTGTGAGTGCATGAAAGATAAAATTGGACTTTTAATGGTGAACATAAAGTAGTAAATACAGATGTTCATTGATAATGACATACGCATGGAATATAATGTTATAATGCAATATTATTTCAATAAATACACATGTAAAAGAAAATAGCAATAAGGTGGTTAATGAAGAATCCCAAGTAACACCCAAATTGTATCCAGTCTTTCCTTATTCAAAAGGAATTGATGTGATTTCTTCAAGGTATGTGCTTATTAGATAAAGTGAGAAAAGCAAAGAATGATGGACTTTGTTTTGAATCATTTAAGTAATAGTGAACTGCTTCCATCAGAAAAGGAAAGTACTGGAATGTACTGTCTAAGTAAATCAGCTTGTCATCAAGTTGGCACATTCATTTAAAATTATTTTAGAATGGTACAAAATATGTTTAGTCGCTCCTTATTCTGGCACTGTAGTGGGTGCAGTGAAAAATGTATTTCAGCTTTGCGGTGAAGTGGCTCTCCTGGTTCACTTCTGACTTTGCCTCTAATCTTGGGATAAATTACCACCTCTGTTCCTCAGTTGGCATGGCAGTAAAAGCAGTGAAATACAGTAATACCTCTCTCATATGGCTATTGTAAAAATTAGAAAATAATTTATATGAATTGAGAGAGAAAGAGAAACACTAGTCTCATTTCCCTTCCATTCCTTGTTAGTGGTGCTGCTGCTCACTTTATGTGTTACATACTATATGAAACACATCAAAGCCCTTCAGATGTGTCTGGGCCATCGGTTTTAAAGCTGAAAAAGCCAGCAATATTTGGAACTGCATCAAGGATTCCAGTCCATTCCCACTCCCCATGCAATGAATGACTAGTTAATAAAGGTCATGCCAGTAAGCATGTTGGATACAAGAAAAAACAAGTTCACAGCTAGGGAAACCTGGCACATTCTTTAAATCCACGTCCAGTTATGGGAAGAGACCTAGGATCTAAGGATATGTCTGAGACCCAAATCGTGAGCATGCATGCATGTTCACAATTTAATAATAAAATTGTGAGGCTAAAAAGGATGCAGATTCTCTTGATGGCCATCACTCACCCTCCATGAAACTGTCTGCACTGAGAGCTGTCTTAAAAGAGACGTGTTGATATGCCCTATATCCTAATGTAGGAGGCACTTATGCTGCTAGGATAGATCTTAAATGGTTTTAAAAGACGATGTTTAAAAAGGCCTTTTCTCCCCTGCTGGCTATTTTATCACTAATACTGACACTTGATTGAATATATTCTTTATATTCAGAGGGACTTTATCCCCAGGGGACCTTGCCAAGAAGTGGTCCTAAACTCCCTTCTTTCCTGTCTCCTGTTTTCCCACAATTTAAAAGTAAAACAAAACAACTCTACATTGCATTTCTTCTGTTAACCTCTCAGGGACAAGTACTGTGCCTTATTTGTCTTTGTTTGCCAGCCTGGCCCATTTCCAAACACATGGCAGTTTCTGTCTAAATTCCAGAAGGAATATCCAACATCTGTATTTCTCAAAGTCGGCATCCCACAGTAGGTGTTCCATGAAATAAGTTGAGGGAACTTGAGTTTAAAAAGTTAAGCAATTAAAAAATATATAAGACTTTGCAGAGCCTTTAATATTTCAGCATGCCTTGTATTTTCCATTTTTGATCTTTGAGCCCACTTTTCATTTTCCAGAGTTCAGCAGAACACAGTTTGCAAAAACTTCACTGTAATCTAAACAAAAGCAATTCACACATCCAGTAATGGTTTTTTTAATGCTTCCTAAATTACAGTGTGTAATGCCCTTTCAACAAAACACAGGACAACAAAGATTTCCGTGTAACGAAAAGATCCACAAGTACCAGATTTTCAACAATATTTAATATAATGGAATCCTATCCCAGCACAATGAAACAATTTAGACAACCCCTTAGAGTGCATTGTAACAAGATTTCACCTGGGTTGGACATGAATCTGACTAATGTTATTTTATCCCAAGTAAGCCCTCACAAAGGGCAAAAGAAGGGAAATGTTTGGCACAATATTTTGTCAGACAATGGTGTCAGCGTAACAAACACAGTAATTACAGCCCTGGTTCTAGACATGTACCGTATACTTTTCAAAGAGTTTTCACTAACAATCCTGGGAAGACAGTTTGAATTGATGGAATGCGCCTGAGAAAGGTGATTGTGGGAAACAAATCCGTGCAGGTGGTGATCTTCTTAAACTAGTTTTTTCCTCCTGCTTAGTTTCTACTTCTACACCTTTTCTATATTCCCTGTTTTTACCTTTCCTCCTCTTATACTCACCTGTGTTTTTCAGAACACTGTACTTTTTCCACCTTTTGTTGCATGAGGTTGTTGCCTATTGCTAAATCAACACACAGGCTATTGATTTAATCAAAGATAATATTAAAAATAGATCACAACTAGTATGGCCTGGGCACTGGTCAACCAATCTGAAGGTAGTCAGGATTATGAAGAGAGGTCGGTGGAAACCTCCCCAACCCCGCCTATCTTAACCCATTACCTGCTGAATCAAAGGGGCAGGGATGTCCCCAGGTAGAGAGTTGGAGATGTAGGGGGGTTACCTGCAGAAGCCCCAGGAGAGTAGAATTGTGTCAGTATTTTGCAAACCAGGTCATACTGGTGTGTGCCAGATACATGTCAGCCCTTCATTCAGTAGTAGTTCTGAGTGCCTGCAGTGTGTCAGGCATTTTGCTGAAATAGATTTTCATTCTATTATCAAATTCCCTAACTTATCTAACACAAAGAGATGGAGGTAAATTAAAATGAAGTCATGATTAGTTCTATTTATCGAACTTAAACATTAACCCCCATTTATAATTAAGCTTTAGACAATGGGCAAATAGAAAAAATAAGAGAGAAAGAGGTTACATTTGGGAGTGTGAGATCAAAACTGTTTGAAAGGAGGAGCAGCAGTGCTGGAACATCATAAGTTCTCTTTGTATTTTGGAGACACTTTTGAAATTATTTTTGCTAGAATCTTTTCTTTGCAATTTTCCACTGAATATTCAATTTATATAATTATGGAAATTGTGGGAAGATGTTTCTTGAACATGTCTTCAATTTAAATAGGAAAAAAAAATATGAGAGTGTCTTTCTGATTCTGGTTTGAAAACATAATGAACTGTATCCTTATTGCTCTGAAATTTTGAAAATACATTTGTTGATTAAACATTATTCCTTAAATGCCTGTTTTTCTTATCTGAAACGTACATTGAAACTTTATTCCCCTATCTCTCTAACTGATTGGAGAGGGAAACTAATCACTGCATTCCTTCCTCAAGGCAATATTCAAGATCCATTTGCAAGCAACCTTCACAACAGTGCTGTGTGGTAGAATCACAACCCCACCTTAATGGGGAAATTGAGACTCAATGAGTTAGGTGGTTGGCTAAGATCTCACAAGGGAAGTGGAGAAGTCAGCATTTGAGTGCACAGGACTCCAAATTTGAGGAACTAATGATATATCCATCTTTGCTAACAAATTAATATGGTCCCCTTGAAATATCTTAAATCAATATTCAGTACCATCTAATATGACCACTAAGTGAACAAATCACCGTAAGAAAAAATTGACATGCAAATACGCATAAACAATTCACTATATGACTATTACAAGACACTGCCTGAATTTATTTTCAGGTTGAAATGGGTCCTACTGTGTATACAGCAAACTACTTTAAAAGACAAGTATAGTTACGCTCTATGCTATACCTCTAAAATAAGAGTAAATGTTTATTGACTAATTCAAATTCAAAGCACTCTAGGCCTTTTTATCCAAAATAATACACTCCCAAAGAGAGCTATGTATAGCCCCACACAAGAGTCTACCATGTTCATCTGCTTTTACTCTTTCTTAAGAGCTAGTCTTAAACCTCTAGATGTAATAACTACAGAATACATAATACATAATAGAAGTAGTAACTCTTAAATTAAAAAGTGAACTATCCTTGTTGGGCAGAAATACTTTTTTCTTTTCTCATCAACAGGTTTTTTTTTCACCTTTTTCTCCCTTGCAAGTCACTTTAGACTATTTCCTTGAACAGAATAAAAAACAGAAACAAAAATTAAGAAATAAAGGCGGAATATAGAGGAAAAATAAAAACCTTTATGAGAATGGAAAAATCTAGATAAAAATGCACCTGTGTGCATTTGTGTGTGTGTATGCATACAATTTGTATGATATGCATGCAGTATAAACAAGATAGATCTAAGAAGGTAAAGGGAGAAAACAGCAGGAAAAGCAAGATGATTAATATCCATAAAATAATAATGGGTATCAATTTGTTCTCATGAAACTTGAGAAAGGACAAAACACTTATTTGTGAACACAGTCTGGAATGTATATAGAAGTGTGATAATAATAATTACGGTATTTAAAATTCACCCATTTTTTAAAATATTTATGTTTTTATTGTTATTTATATCTTTTACATTTTGTATTCCCCTTGGGTAACCCACCACCAATTCACCCGTGATCCCTTGTGTCCTTTTCTACTCCATTTTTTGTGACCTTATCCTCTCCCCGCCCCCCCCCCCCCCCCC